>BQNB010004523.1:28773-105369 GCA_026074375.1 Tanacetum coccineum | reverse complement strand
GACCAAGCGATACATCCCCCTTTCTACACACACCTTACCACTGCGCCCTTGGGTCTTTTTCGTTAAAGACTCAAGGGCATTGACTCTTATAGTCATTTTACCCTTATAAGCTTATAAGCTGAAATAGCTTATTCGGGGCTTATTTTTTAAGCAAATTTTGTGTTTCTCATTTTTCGTAGGATCTTCATAGTATAAAGTATTTTTAGAAAATTTTTCAGAATTTTTCGAAATAGTTTAATATTTTTTATAATTTAATTTAGTTAAAAGTTTATTTAATTCATAAAAGATACAAAAATTTTTGCAAAAAATATTTTGCTTTTTTAGAAAATTTTCTTTTATCATCTAGTTTGTAGGAAAAATATAAAATTTTTGGGGGGGGGGGGGGGGGGGGGGGGGGGGGGGGGGGTGGGGGGGGGGGGGGGGGGGGGGGGGGGGGGGGGGGGGGGGGGGGGGGGGGGGGGGTGGGGGGGGGGGGGTCATTTTTACAAATTTTTTTCTTTTTAAAGAACGGTCCTGGTGTCGGGATTTTCTTGACTCGTTTTGGTCAAACGAACTCCGTTTTCGGTCAAGTCTTTTTCCATTCTTTCGTTATTTGTCCCGTACAGAGTATTTTTAGAATGAAAATTCTTCGTAAGGTTATTATTAAAGAAATTTAGGTTTCCCCTTTTGTTCGGGATTTTTTCGTGCCTCGTTTTCTATTTAATTTCGTAATCTCTAGGTTTTCCATAAACCGTTTTTTTGTTGTTATATAATTGACTTTTTTTCAACTTCTCAAATCAAATTCCTACCTTCAAACTCAAATCTTAGATTGTACGATTGGTCCATTCCAAGCCTCGTTGGGGATAAACGACCCGGGAAATTCTATACAACTTCTCGTTATCATTTTTTTTGCCCCCCCCCCCCCTCCCCCCCCCCCCCCTTTTTGTTGATTAGTAGACTTACATATATATTTATATTTTAGTATATATTTATATACACATGTGAAAGGTCATCAATCAATTAGCTAGAACAAGAATCAAACTAGAAAAGCAAAAACGCTTAAACTCTCGACACTAATGCACGAATAACTCAAATAAACTTAAGACAAATCAAATAAGCTAAACTAACTCTAAATAAGCAAATACAAAAAGCAATTAAGCTAAATTAATCAAGGTAAACACAACAGTACGTAACAATTTTTAACTACCATACTAACTTGGAGTTAGTACTGCTAGGCTAAAGTTAGTACTGTTAGCCTAAGGTTAGTACTGCTAGCCTAACACGACTTAAAGAAATAATAAATAAGCAAGCAAGCTAAAACCGAAGTTCACCTACCTTAATAAGCACTTAGTAATTGTAAAAAAAATTTTAATGCCAAACTAAGAAAAAAAAAAATAAACTAAAAAGATTAAATAAGCTAGAAAACTAAAACTGATGAACACTTGAAAATACTTTGAAAAGGAGAATAAGCTTAAATAAGCTTACTCCTAAAGACAGTAAAGGAAAATGGTTTAATCTACTCTAAAAAGCTAAAGAAATCTTTAATAAGCAGAAATAATAAGCTGATAAGCTAAAATGAACTACCAGTATTAACAGAACTAACTACCAGTATTAACTTGGAGTTAGTACTGGTAGCTTTAAGTTAGTACTGTTCCAAAAAAAATGAACTAGCAGTACTAACTTGGAGTTAGTACTGCTTGTTCAAAACAGACCTTAACATTTCCAAAATCATTTTTTATTTCAAACTAATTAAAAACAGATTATCAAATAACAAAGTAAAACACTTATAAGCAAATTTCAATAAATAATAAGCACTTAAATAAGCTGAAATGGCCTAGCAGTGTTAACTCAAAACTGACAGTTGTATTAAATAAACTAACAGTACTAGCTAAGAACAGTAAATAAGAAATGTAAGAAAAGAGAGAGACTTACAAAAACCCTTGCTCAAAACAGGGTCAATCAAGGAATCTACAAGCTCTAGCTTGTATAAAACAAGCTAGTGAGAGTCCATAAGCCCATCCAGAACTGGCTTATCATCCATAACATAAGCTGTGGTATATTTGAGAGTGATATTTGTGGTTTTCTCTTAACTACTTAACTTTTGGTGTTTTTACTTAATGAAAACAGCTTATAAGTAAGCTGTGGTAATAGCTTTTTGAATACAGAACAATATGCTTAAGAAACTTAATACTGGTAATGTAAATTGACTTAAAAACTCAAACTTGCATTAAAACTTGAAAGGGTTACAAGATGAAAGTAAAAGCTGTAAATGACTGAAAATAAGCTAAGTTAAAAACTGAAATTAATTAAAAACTAAAACTAGATAACTCCCTAGATGGTTCAAAGGCTTCTTACAAAGCTCTATTTATAGCCGAAGTCTTGGACTTTCAGCTTGTGCTTCTTTGGAGTGCAAAAACGAAGTGTGCTTGTTGTGTGAGGTAATTCTCAAGCGAATCCCAGCCTTTGATTTCTTTTGAGCTTCTTTGGAGACAATCTCAACCATCGAAATGCTTTGGGAATGGAGTGGATGCCAAATGACTTTATACAACTGGGGGAAGTAGTAGGGTGGATGAAATGATTTTGGCTAGGGTGAGAAGTGGTTTTGCAGGGGAGAAGGTATGGGGCGACATACAAGTTGTAACTGGGATTTGGGGCGGGAAAGAAGACTTTTTGGGGGAGTAGGCAGTTTGGTCCCCTGAAGTCTTATAACTTAATTGTAATCTCTGCCCGGTTGGCAGTTTTGGCCCTTGTCTTTTTAATCTTTTGTAATACAACTTTAGGCTTGGCAGTTTTAGCCCCTCAAGTTGTATTTTCTTCATGCGGATGACTTTAGATTTCGACTTGACTTGGTCCTTTCCTTCCCGTGCTTGGATTTGTTTGTTTTTGGCTTTCTTTTTGCTCCTTTTCTTGAATATCCGTTTCCTGCACAATACAAATGCAAACATACAAATACAATGTATTTTTGGTATGTTTTTAGTCATTTAAGATCGTTTAGAATGGAAAATGGTATGTGTAATTAAGCACATACCACCTGACACTTACATTTTTAATCAGAATTATTGTGAAATGCCTAGGTGGCTTTAATTCTGGGTCTACGTGGCTTTGAATGGGCTTAGGTGGCTTTCTTGGCTACCTATGTGGATTAAAAATGCTTAGGTGGCTTTAAAAGATGGTAACGTGGATTAAATTGTTGGTGAGGTGGAATTCTTTTGGTGATTATGTGGCATGAGGTGGCATTTATGTATCCTGTTATATATATATATATATATATATATATTGACATATTTTGCCAAGATATTAAGTGTCATTCGTCTACTTTTAAAAGGTTATTCTCATAATATTTTTGTGTCAATCAATAAACGAATCCCATTCTCATTTATTAAAAGTCGGTCTAATCTTTCTCCGTAAACATACGTCTCGATTCTTTTTATTTCATCATTTAGGTTGTTTTTAAAATAATGATTACTTGTGTCTAGTTTCTACTTCTCTTTCAAAGTGTCATACTTTAGAATAATAAAACCTAGAAGTGCATGTCTAGTTCCCCGCTAATGTTTTGCTATATGTATATGTGCACTTGTCTACTAACTTTGTTTTGTAGCACAACAATATCTTGATTCCTTGGTTCCCCAAACAAGGGGGAGCATACACCGAGGGGGAGCACTTGCAAGCGCTCTACTCATTTAAATTGCATCGAACTTCTTGAGCATCGATGGTAATTTATTTGATCCATGGATCCGTTAGAGTCAATATACAAGGAATGATATTATCATGGGGACGCAATGAGCAAGGGGGAGCTAGGAGATATGTGGGTAAATAGCATGGAGTTGGTTAAACCATGATGATAGAAGACTTCACTAGGATGATGCAAGCTCACCTTTATAGGAAGATAGGATTGGAGATTGTCAAATACGATGAAGGGCTCATCCATACTCTAAATACTTCACCTCCCACTTCAAAACTACCTCAACCTTATTTCTTATACACTCAAAGTACCTACCCTCTTGTCTTGCCTACTTCTTAATTCTCATGAACTTTTCTAAACTATCCAAGAAACAAACAATCACCTTCACCTTTATTTTTTATATCCTCTCCTCAAACCTATATACTCGGAGCACCTATCTTCTTCTCATTCCTCCAACGTATATACCCGGATCACATACCATCTTCTCATATCTTCTTCTCATATCCACATAATACCTTTTTGCTTCGACAAAAGGGGGAGAAGGGAGTGTAAACGAGTAACTTTTAAACCTTACTATGTGTTATAGTTTACATAGTTTGTCATCATCAAAAAGGGGGAGATTGTTAGTGCAAATATTATGATATTTAATCTATGCGATCTCTTTATGGTTTTGGTTGATGATAAACATTTTAACTTGTAATATGAACGAAAGTGCGCAAGTACTCGTAATCAAAATTAACAATTCATACACGCAACCACTCTCTCGACGTCTCAAGTCTACATCAACACCGACATTTGTTTGCACCCGACGTAAATCACGTAAGGTATGTACAAACAACATTAAACTTGTAGGATGATCAAAAAAATAAGTTTTTGTCTTAAACATTACATTCTTATAAATGTAACAAAACAATTTCTTAAAAATTAATTAGATAAATTATTTTTGAATTATAAAGAAATGTTTTATGTAGTAATTATTTCAAAATTCAAATCTAGCCATTCCCCCCCCCCCCCCAAATAAGGGTCACTTTCACCAGACAAGTTTGTCACCACAAAAAGACAAAAACAGGAGCGTCTGTCAAGGCGGTCCCTTAAATAGGCCGGCGGCCCCCTTAAATATCCGGCGGCCCCCTAATATATCTGGGACCGCCGTTTCCTGACAGGCTATTTTTCAGCTCCTATAAATAGTGGGCCACCTCCAACTATTTTGATAACCCTTTTGCATGATTTTCTTTCAGCTCTTTGTCTTTTCAGATCTCACTAAATCTCTTTAAATCTTTGATCATTCAACTTGGTTAATCTTGTTTAAATGTGATCAAATCTTCTATCCTTTCCTCTTTTCCTCAAAAGCAAGAGAAGAACTTTCGTCATCATCAAGATATGAAGTTATGTAGTCTAGTTAGTTCATTTGTAACATATGTTACATATAGATCGAGTCCATGTCTTCAAATCTTTAGTAGTGTGTAAATTCGAATAGTGTGTATATTCGGAAGGGTTGATTGTGGGTTGGTTAGTATTTTGGGCCCTTACATACATTAGATAGTGGTAGATTGGATCAGCTAAGATTAGGACTCGAGACATTTAGCTTAGTGTCAGAAAATAATGTAAGCGACGTGGTTTATGTGTTTAGGCCATAAAACACAAGGTTTGTTATGTTGGGCCATAAAACATAACGGGTTTGGTTGTACCCGAAGAAGGACTCGACATCTAGCTTAGTGTCGGAAAATAATGTAAGCATTGGTATAAGGTTTTCTCCGCCGAAAGGGAGCTTGTTGATTAGTGAAGTAACTCTCGAGTTGGATACTCGAGGAGTGGAGTAGGGCGAAGAGGAGCTTCGTGACCGAACCACTATAAATCATCATGTCGGTTTGCATTTTCTTTTACCTTTCTCTTTACTTATGTCTTTACATTTATCGCTTTACCTTTACACTTGCATTGTGCTTATGATTGTGTGAATTGTTGTGTATGTTGTGTTAGTCATGGTTGTGTAGCTCTTTGTAAGTAAACATTGTGAGTGTGGATATATTGGTAGAATATGCGATAGTTATTGTAAATCCATTATCGACACTTCTCATATTGCGTCAAACTTGATTGGTGATTTGATACAAATGATCTAGTCCGAAAACCTCTTCTGGAGGCGGTCCCCTTAAATAGGGCGGCCCCCTAATGTACTAGGCGGCCCCCATATATTTATGGGACCGCCGGCAGAGAGTGATTGAAAAATTGATACAAAAGATTTAAAGATTTTAAAAGGAAACGTATTCACCCTTCCTCTACGGTTTCCACAATTGGTATCAGAGACACGTCGCTCTAGTTTTCAAAACAAATGGTTTTTAAAATAGAGTACGATCCATGTATCAAATTACCCATGAAGGGGGATTAAATATGAAAAGTGTTTTGTTGCTTGATTCGTATTAGTTTTGTTGTTAAATATACCTCATATACTAGCTTGACTGAAAATATTCTCAAAAAGCTTGGAAGTATAAAATACGTCTTTGTAAGTCCTAGGAGTAAAAATGATGTCTAAAACACATGTTTTATGTGCTGGAACAACTCCCTGAAGTCCTACGTCTTTACATTAAGTTACCAAATGATTTTATACGAAAAATGTATTTTTGGGTCACTGGTGGCGGTCCCATAAATGTCTGGGCGGCCCCCTAATATATCTGGGGGCCATCACCTTTATGGGGGCTGCCTGTCTGTTTCAGCAGATTTTGGCAAACTTAGAAAAATCATATAAAATCAACCGTAAGTCCGTAGAAGTCGTGCCACCCACCATTTCGAAGATAATTGAGTCTACTTTTATTTAAAAATACTTCCAAGTCTTCATTCTAAACTTAAATAAGTCAGAAATGCAAAATATTACATAGTGGTCAAAACATTAAGTTTTGTTTTAACGTAAAACTTGTATTATACATTTTTCTTTGAGTTAGGCATTTCTAATTGATATATCTTAGAAAAATAGTGTATTTGTCCTTTCAAAATATTAATCTTAATTAATTTTTAAAATGGGGAGGAACTATTTTTTTCAAATCAAGCTAAGTATACATCATTATATCTAATACACAAAACGACGACGAATATCCTTATGTGTATGCTAGATGATTATGTGTGTTTAACTTTTGTTTCAACTTGGTTAATAGATATTAATAAGTAATCATTACTATTTGTAATTGAGCTAATTATATATCTAAACACATGAGCCATGTATGCTATTTGTATGTTACTAGTTTTTCGTATTATGCCTAGTAGGAATTACGTTAGATTTTTTGCGTTAAGTTACAAAAATTGTTTGTGCATTGCATATAGGCATAGATCACTATACTTACAAGTGTTACATAAACATCTTGTAGATTATTTTAAGTGTAGTAACCCATTTAGAAACGAGAGTTAAATAGTTTGTCAAGTGTGTGGAAAAATAATATCTTAAGATCATATGTTAAAATCCGTTACTAAAATATTTCCAACACATTAACTCTCTTCCAACAAGATGTCTAAATCTTATCATCGTCTTGCTTTGTTTGACCTTGGATTGGTTAAACAAAAGAAAATATCATATTAAAAACATTATATTTACAGTAAAATAAATTGTAATTTTTTATTGTTAAACCTTTGCAATATGCTTGCATTGTTCTAACACACACATAACTATATTCTTTTTATAAACATATAGTATTTTACAAAAGATGTGTGTTGTATTAAAATGGTTAGAAAAATCATTCATACACGAATAAAATGTTAAAAACTATGCATACTATGCTTAACAACAAATAGTTTTTTCGCACAAGCAAAACATATGACAATCCTGAAGTAAGAAATTATCTTGTCATTATTCATCAATTTCACACTTACAACTAGTCTTAGGATTAATGGAACACACTATGAAAATCTTTATTTGTCTTCTTTTAAAAGAGTGTTCGTGAGGGTAAAGAAAGATTTTAGCATATATATCAATCTCATTATTCAAAACTATGATTTGATATTATGATCAAACTAATTGAATAATTTTCGAGGTATGGACACAATACAGATTCTTATTTGTCTAGCTTTAAGATTATATCAAAATATAACAAGAGATATTATCTTAAACCAACATACTCAATCACACTCGATTGATATGAAAAATAACGACACCCCTTTCTAAGAACGATAAAAATAAGTCATCTTATCCTATCACACATGTGTATATGATGTCTCGTATTGAGTCCCTACTTGTCCAATAAGTTTTGTTCCAAATATTTTAGCAATATATGCGTAAAATACACAATGAAGTAGGATTGACGACTTGAATGTTTCATCCGAAATACTCAAGTAATTTACCTTGCAATGCAATTGGTAAAGTCATTGTTTCCGAAAAGCTAAACATGAGCAAATGCACAACATATGTAACTTTGCTCAAATAATTCAAAAGCACAACTCAAAACCCAAACTATCTTCTCATCAAAACTCTATCTTACTTTACTAAATAAGCATAATATTTCTCCTCACAAAATGAGAACCTTGAACCTATAAGGCTAGAATTAGGTGAAGAATTAAACATATTCCACAAACCATTATCATGCTTTCTTCCATAAGTGATCTGTAAGATGATTTTGAATATGCAAGAGATGATTATTCTTCACAATCAGATAATCAATCTCATCATTCAATCTAATTACAAAATTGCAATATGAACATGAAATCAAGATTAGGATTTATCTAAATCGCGGAAATATCAATCAAATGACCATAGATATTTTTCCAAGTATACATGTTTAACCATCCTCGGTTATTACATGAAATCACGAAGTCGATTGTAAGACAACAAGATTAGTCATCAAATTGCAATTCACACTTGCAATGAAGATGTCTCATTACGTCTAAAGTGTTCAAATGTTGTGTTATTACTATGGTCAAATTATACATGCTAAACTTAACACACTCTGAGTAGGATTGATGACTTATAAATTTCCATCAGGAAACTCATAAGTACTCTAAGTTGATGAGCAAGACTTAGATGTCATTTCCAAAAACTCAAATTGAGAACTCGTGTAACTTATATAAGATTATCCTAATAACCTAATGTCAACACCATCTCCCAAATAAAAAAAATGATCCTTGTCCAAATTTGGCACTTCCACAGATCGATGGATCCTTCGTCCTAAATTCATCTTCGATTTAGGTAAATCCGCCCTATGGCGTTAGATTTAAAACATCTTCCTCTTGTGAATCACTTGCTTAAAAGTTTAACATACATGTAACTAACCTTTAATAAATCATCATTATTTCGAAAATGAAACATTTACAAGATCTATTAAGGTAAATAACCTTAATTGGATTTCTTTCATAAAAGACATGCAAAGGTGCATTATTTGAACACTCTCATTATAGAGTATTACACTTTGTCACTCTTAAGCATACTCCTAGGTCCTAGGTGACTCATTCTCTTTTACACCTACAACAACTTGCTTTCTCTCTTATTTAACCTTAGAATTCCACACATCTTGATTAGGATTATGCAAATCAAAATTAAAGCATGTTAGTTGAGTCATATTAGGCCCTGAGTGATAAGACAATATAAATCGTATCTTTGCTACACTTCATTAGGAAAATATAGGAATTATATTTTGTCTAACATGAGAATGACTACTGGAGAATCTATTGCACTAGAAATTCAATTTGACCTAACGTTTGAATTGCTTCCAAGAGTGAAGTTGGGTTCGTGGTATAACCCGTAAAAAATGGTCGTGTTTAGCCTGAATTGAGCACCACTAGTGATAGTCTCATATTCATTCTCTAATTTGATTAAATGGCTCTTCCTAAATATGTCTAATGATAGTCTACATCGATAGACTTTGTATATCATTAAGAGTGCACACTAAGCAAGTAGAAATTAGATTTCTCCTTAGTCAATCTAGACAACATGCACCTCACATATGTGCTTTGAAGCATCAAGATCGTTTAGGGTTTGATTAGGATCATATTGGTGTAAACGGTTAGGCTTAGACCGCGTTAATTTATGAATTAGGGTTTGGCAGATTTTTGGGCTGTGTTCAACTGTTGATATCTCCATGATGGTAACATGTTTTGAGGTGTTTCTAGTGCCTAAATTGTAGTTCAGAGAGTCTACTTTTTAAAAAGTCTGGCCTCGAACGATTTTAAGTTCGAGAAGCTAGTCAAATGGTCATTGCAAGAAAAGTTCTCAAAACAGTAAATACGGGTCAGATTTAGGTCAGAATTAGAGAGGTAAAACCCCTACTTAAAATTCGAATTAAGGTTAACCAAAACACAGAAGTCAAGTTCTATATGTCTATTAATTTTTTCGTGAAAATTAGCCTATAATTAGTTGCCTAAGTATGGTTAGAAAGGTCAAACCTTTTAGTGCGCGCTCAGTTCCGAATCTGGGTACTTTTAAATTGGGAATTTCTTTGAGGTACTTGTACATGTGGTATGCTTTTGGGGAAAATGAGCTAGTTAGTAAACACCTAAGTGAACATAGGTGATTTATGTGAGAATTTATTTGGTTCAATAGGTAAGGGTTGTGAACGGATAAGTGACACCTAAAATTCTACTTTTCAGGGTAAAAATGTAGATCATAAATTTATAATTAAAGAAGTGTTTAACGTTGGCATGGTGTCGGCTGACCATGGGGATAAATTAAACACTAATAGACATCCATCATATAATTAGTTACATGGCTTAAGCATTAGGCTTAGACGCGTGTAACACTTTTAATAATTTTATTGTGTAGCTTTGTGTAAGATATTTAGAAGTTGCTTGAGCATCAGGTGAGTTTCATAATCCTTCTTTTTACATTTGGGATGAAAATGATGCAAATGGTTTTGAAATGTTTTAAATTACTGTGATTATGTGTTTTAATTTGAGTATGGACATTGTGTGACTGTTACATGACTTGATGTTACATGTTGATTGTGATTTACTTGCATATTCTATATTTGGCATGTCAAGTGTTGTTGAATGGATCGGATGAGTACGCCTAATCAGTTTTGGAATGGATCAGATGGGTACACCTACCCATTATTGGAATGGATCGGATGGGTACGCCTAACCAGTATTGGTTGTTGATATGATGATTTGGATTGCATGTTAGCATAAGTTCATGATAGTTCATAATTGTCCTACCTTGTCTTTATTAATCACAGTAATTGATTGAAGGTTTAAATTATGTGTCTTAAACCTATGACTCTCACCAACCTTGGTGTTGACGTTTTTAAGCATCATTTTTAGGTAAGCATCATGAAGATCATAGGAATAAGAGAAGTGGCTAGAGAGACCTTAGGCTGCATGCGGAGTTTAATCTCCTAGTTTATTTCTTGTTTGATTAAATATTGAATGTTTTATTGGCTTGAATCCTGACATTGCTGCCATCATCGCACAGTAATTGCAAACCATCCTATCCCAAATCGTTATTCAAGTGGCTAATCAGGTGACTGCTAATGGTGGGAATGGTGGGAATGGTGGAAATGGTAGGAACAAAGGCTGTTCTTACAAAGGGTTCAAGGCATGCAATCCCAAAGAGTATGATGGAAAGGGAGGTGCGATAGCACTTCCCTGATGGATCGAGAAGATGTAGAATGTAATTGATAATAGTGGGTGTTCTAAGAATCAAAAGGTGAAGTATGCTGCTAGCGCGTTTGTGAACAAGGCTTTGACTTGGTGGAACACCTAAGTTCAAGTAAGAGGTCGCGAAGCTACAATAGGTATGTCATGGACTGATTTTAAGGCATTGCTTGTAGAGGAGTTTTGTCCTAGCAATGAAATGGAGAATTAGAAACCGAGTTTTGGAATCATAAGATGGTGGGAGCCAATCATGCTGGCTATACAGATTGGTTTCACAAATTGGCTAAGTTGGTTCCGCACCTAGTTACTCCCGAGTCATCACGCATCAAGAGGTACATAGCTAGTTTGGCTCTTGAGATTTGGGGAATGCTCTGAGCAACCCAACCAACCATAATATAGAGTGCAATCCTTAGGGCTGGAATACTTACTAATGAGGCAGTCAATTATGGTACATTGACGAAGGGTAATGAGATAAGAAAGGGAGGTGATTAGTCAATAAGTCAGTGAGGGGTCATGGGAAAGAAAATAAGACGTAAAAGTGGGGATAGGGTTTGGCGACAGCTTCTCCTAGAAATAAGTTTGTGGGCTCCTATCCCAAGTGTGCCAAGTGTTATGCCTATCATCCAGAAAATGGAGCTTGCAAATTATGTTTCAACTGTCAGAAACCAAGTTACTTTGCTAAAGATTGTCGGGCACCGTATAGGCAAGTGGCTCTGGTGAATGCAGTTAGGATGGGTAATGGTCAGACAGTTTGTTATGAATGTGGTAGTTCTAATCACCTTTGCAATACTTGTCCCAAGATGAACCAAGCACCTGATCAAGCAAGAAATCCCGTGGCTTTGGAGGGCAATCGTAACACCCAAAACAATGGGAATTAAACTAGAGGAAGGGCCTTCAATGTGAATGTGAATACGGTGGAGGCTTTACAGGATCCTAACATTATGACGGGTACTTTTTCTTTGAATAATCATTTTGCTACTGCTTTTTAATTATAGAGCTGATTTTAGTTTCATTTCTACTGAATTTGCGCCTTTACTAAATGTGAAACCTAGTATTGTAAATCCTGGTTATGTTATAGAAGTAGCAGATAGTAAGAAAGTAGAATTTGATAGGATAATCCGTGACTGGAAACTAGAACTAGGAAATTCCCTGTTTAGCATAAATTTGATACCGTTGGGTCATGGAAGTTTCGATGTGATTGTGGGGATGGACTGGTTGTCCTCAGAATAAGGCTGTGATAGTGTGTCCATGAGAAGGTGGTTAAATACCATTAAAAGGTAGTGGGATAACTTAGGTTCAAGGGAAACTCACTTTATGAGTCCCAGAAAGAAGCTAATGAATGCAAAGGTAGATGAACCAAAATTGAGTGATATGTATGTAGTATGGGATTTTGTTGAAGTATTCCCGGAAGACTTGTAGGGGTTACCACCACAACAAAAAGTTGAGTTTCGCATAGATTTAGTTCCTGGAGCGACGCCGGTTGCGAAGTCTCCATATCGTGTAGCACCCTCAGAAATGCAAGAATTGTTTGGGGCAGCTTCAAGAATGCAAGACAAGGTTTCATACGACCAAGTCATTCTTATCGTGGGGAGCACCTGTTATTTTTTTTTTTTTTTTTTTTTTTTTTTTTTTTTTTTTTTTTTTTTTTTTTGTTTTTTTTTTTTTTTTTTTTTTTTTTGTTTTTTTTTTTTTTTTTTTTTTTTTTTTTTTTTTTTTTTTTTTTTTTTTTTTTTTTTTTTTTTTTTTTTTTTTTTTTATTTTTTAAAATTTTTTTTTTTTTTTTTTTTTTTTTTTTTTTTTTTTTTTTTTTTTATTTTTTTTTTATTTGTTAAGAAGAAGGATGGCTCTTTTAGCATGTGCATTAATTATAAGGAATTGAACAAGTTGACTGTTAAGAACCGCTATCCTCTCCCTAGAATTGATGACTTATTTGATCAACTGCAAGGATCACGTTATTTCTCCAAGATAGATCTTAGGTCGGGTTATCACCAGCTCCGAGTACATGAGGATGATATTCCAAAGACCGCGTTTCGAACGAGATATGGACATTTTGAGTTTACAGTTATGCCTTTTGGGCTAACTAATGCACCGGCAGTCTTTATGGATTTGATGAACCGAGTTTGCAAACCGTATCTAGATAAGTTCGTCATTGTTTTCATTGATGACATTTTGATCTACTCAAAGTCTAAGGAGGAACATGAGGTCCATTTGAGGTTGGTGTTGGAATTGCTGAAGAAGGAGAAGTTGTATGCTAAATTTTCCAAGTGTGAGTTCTGGTTGCAGGAAGTGCATTTCCTTGGTCACGTGGTCAACCAATCTGGTATTCACGTGGATCCAAGTAAGATTGAGGCAGTAAAGAATTGGAAAGCTCCTACAACACCGTCTGAAATTCGATCATTTTTGGGGTTAGCAGGTTACTACCGACGTTTTATCGCAAACTTCTCTAAGATTGCTAAACCTCTTACTTCGTTGACTCAGAAAAACAAAAAGTATGAGTGGGGCGTGGAACAGGAAGAGGCCTTTCAGACTTTGAAGAGTAAATTGTGTGATGCACCGATATTGTCACTACCTGATGGGGTTGAAAATTTCGTAGTCTACTGTGATGCATCAAATCAGGGATTAGGTTGTGTACTCATGCAAAGGGGCAAAGTAATTGCCTATGCATCAAGACAGCTAAAGATCCATGAGAAGAATTATACAACGCATGACCTAGAATTAGGAGCAGTTATGTTTGCCCTAAATTTCTATGGAGCATTATTTTATGGTACGAAAGAGTGACATCAACACGGATCACAAAGAGCCTTCACACATTTTGCTCAGAAGAGTTGAATAGCGTCAGAGGAGGTGGATTGAGTTATTTAGTGACTATGAGTGTGAGATTCGCTACCATCCAGGTAAGGCGAATGTGATGGCTGATGCCTTAAGTAGGAAGGAACGAGTAAAACCTAGACGGGTACGAGCAATGGTTATGATTATTCAACTTGGAGTAAGAGGAATGATACTAGCAGCCTAGGGGTTGAGCTTCAAGTAAGAGAACAACTTGCAGAAGGTTTACTGGTTATTAGATCAACAGATGGAAAGGAAAGAGATACAAGTTATAGTTTAATGGACCATATATAGGCTCCGTAGGCGTGAGAACGATAATTAATGACAAAGCTCGTAAGACTAATACTCTGTACATCCTGGAGCGGATAAAATACCATGATCTTTCGAGATATGTATTGGTGGCCGGGGGAATGAAGAGGGATAATTTTCTACTTATGGTTAGCAATGTTTTAACTTGTTCTAAGGTGAAGGCTGAGCATCAAAGGCCTTCGAGATTATTGCAACAACCCGAGATACCTGAATGGAAGTGGGATAAGATCACTATGGATTTTATCACCAAGTTACCTAAGACAAAGAGTGGGCATGATACGATTTGGGTAATAGTCAACATGCTGACCAAGTCGGCTCATTTTCTGGCAATGCGAGAGGATTATAGTACTGAGAGATTGGAAAAGTTGTACATCGATGAGATAGTCGCCCGACACGGAGTTCCCGTGTCGATTATTTCGGATCAAGATGGACAATTTACATCACGTTGCTGGCAAATAGTGCAAAAAGCTTTAGGGACATGATTGGATATGAGTATAGCTTATCATCCTCAAACGGATGGACAAAGTGAGCGTACGATTCAGACTTTGGAGTATATGTTAAGGGCATGTGTTATTGACTTTGGTAGATATTGGGATGTTCACCTACCGCTAGCTGAATTCTCCTACGACAATAGTTATCATTCGAGCATTTGGTGTGCTCCGTTCGAAGCATTATATGGAAGAAAATGTAGGTCGCCCGTTCTATGGGCAGAAATTGGTGAAAATAGTTTGATTGGACCCGAACTGGTACAGGAAACAACTGATAAGGTAGTGTTGATAAAGGAAAAGCTCAAAGCGGCGAGGGATCGTCAAAAGAGCTATGTTGATAATAGACGTAAGCCATTGAAGTTCAAGGTTGGAGATCGTGTGTTATTGAAGGTATCGCCTTGGAAAGGCGTGATTCGTTTTGGAAAGAAAGTTAAGTTAGCACCGAGGTATGTAAGACCATTCAAGATCCTTAAAAGGATCGGCCCTGTAGCTTATCAGTTAAGATTGCCTGAGGAGTTGAGTGGTGTGCATTACACATTCCACGTGTCAAATTTGAAGAAGTGTTTGGCGGATTCTAATCTGAATGTGCCATTGAATGAAATCAAGGTCGACAAGAATCTTCGTTTTGTTGAGGAACCTGTAGAGATTATGGATCATGAGATTACGAGTTTGAAGCGTAGTAGGATATCACTTGTGAAAGTTTATTGCAATTCAAATCGTGGTCCGAGTTCACTTGGGAGCGCAAAGACCTGATGAAGTCTAAGTACCCCTGGTTATTCGATGATAGAGCTGTTGAACCGGTTAGTTAAATCTCGGGACGAGATTTCCTTAAGAAGGGGATACTGTGACACCCGTGATTTGAACAGGTTAGTCATACCTTTAGAGTTGGCTAAGTGTTTATTTGTGCTATATTTGTGATCTATGTGGTTTATTTGTGTGCATGATTTGATCATTCTGTAGGTGCGTATGCATCTCATTTTAGAATGGGTTTTTGAGATATTGATGGTTTATTACATTTTGTTCACGTGAAGGTAACAATGGAAATGATGACGTGTTGCATGCATTGCTAACGTCAATTTGTGTATAAAAATGTGTATGATAAAAATGGAAAGTATCAAAGTGGAAGTGAATTCGGTTCGTGAAATATGTGAATATATTAATGAACCTATTCTAAATATAAAAAGTATAATTGGAATGAAAGTTAATAAATAGAAAGTTAGTATTTGGATTTTCATGAAAAAGGTTTACCAATTTTATCAAGGTTTTTGTAGGAAATTTAGGTAATGTAAATATAAGTATAATTAATAATTAAATAAAAAAATAATAAAAATATTTATTATATAGGGGACGGTCGGTTTTGGGGGATAAAGAAAAAAATGTTTTTTTTATCTAATCCTAAGTAAAATTAGACTAGGATTCTATTTTATTAGATTTTATATAAAACCCTAGCTCATATATTTTCTCCCCTTCTCTCTTTGAGCCGTACGAAACCCTCCTCCCCTAATAAAAAGGAAGACAAAATTTTGATCCAAGAAATTAAGAGCTAGATCGTGTTAGGATCAAGAAGGACCGCTAGGTAAGGATTCTACTCTTGTTAATACTTTACAAATCAGTAACAAATAATAGGAATGATCATTAGGGTTAAAAACTTCTGTATCTAATGATGTTATAATCATTCTAGTGCGTTTAGAGTTTTATTAGGATCATATTGGTGTAAACGGAACAGAAGTACCATTCTCTTGTGCTGTTTGTGGTACAGATACCCATGAATTACCATTCTCTATGAACTCCCATAGAGCATAATCTTGTACCTGGAATTACTGCTTGATTCTCATCTCCTACATCTCATACTCACCCAGTTTGAGTATGAGGAGCTTAGCAGTAGTATTACTCTGTGCAGATTCAAACTCCATAACTTCTAGATCAAAGTTTCTCAAAGCAAAAGCTCTGATACCACTTGTTGATCCCAAACCTTGATTAATTCCTTAGCTTGTTTAAGGTTAAATTACCTAGGATAAATCCAAAATAACTTGTTGTAGAAACTTTGTATGTATACTAAAGTGTATGCGGAATCTACACCTTAATATCTAGAAGTATTATGAATAAAACAGTAATTGTGAATGAACAAAGTTATAACCAAACGCTCTAATATTATTAAGATCAATAATACGAGTACTCTTGACTAGTACTAGGGTTTACAACCTTGAAGCTTTTAATCGACTTAACAACTATGAAAACTTATATATCAACTAATGCTCTAGAGCCTCCTTTTCTAGACTGCATCATCATCATTTGGTTCAAACATAATCTTCATGTCTCCCTATAGCATTAGATCATCAAAACCTAGTCTTGTAGATGCATCATTCTCATTAAAAAGTCTGTACAACACAATCAAATATTCTCTATCAAAATCATTTAGCTAAATCTTAAGCTCTGATACCAATTGTGGAGATTGTTTAAGCCCATCTAGGATATGTTTTATAGATAATATAAATATGCAGCGGAATATAAAGAACAACAAACAAGGTTTTTATTCTCATACGTTTCCACCTTGCCCCAATTCTATACCTTGGAGCTACTAACTAACTAACTATTAATCTAACTACTAACTAAACGTGTACACACACACATGTTTTTCTAGACTCTCATTGGGAGAGCTCTATGTTTCTGGATGCCAAAAACCATATGCCTGATATCTCTTTATATACTAGAGATATCTAGGTTTACAAAGGATAAGAACAAATTACAAAAGATAAGAACAAATAATATCTTCCTAACATATAATATTATCTTCTGTATCTTTATCTTCTTAAGGAGATCTTCTAAAATCTTCAAAATCTTCCATATTTTGAAGAATTCTTCTTTTTCATTTAAGTCCTTTTGTTTCATTCTTTTATTCACTTTGTCTCATCAAATCAAGAATCCCAACAGAACCTGATAGAAAAGTGAAGTATGGAGATCTCTACAAGGATACAAGATGACAGTTTGGAAGATATATGATTCCTGTAGAGTGCACTTTGTAAGGTTTAAGCATTTACATGTCTTTATGTTGGTTGAAACGATATATCTCCTTACACCAATAACAATCACAAACATGTTGAACAAGAAGCTTCAAGCAGATCATTGGAATGAGATGGTTTATCAACTACACAAGCTCATGGTAAAGCAGCAAAATGGTCAATGAAGTGTTTGGAAGCATCCTCCTAGTGATGCTAAAATATTTGAATGAAACTTAAAGATTCAGAAGATGAACATCAAGTTTAGGGGAGGATTGTTGGGATTAAAAGGCTTCTAGAAGTTACTGCTGCTCAGTACTGCTGGTACAAAAGTTAATGCTGTTGGATTACAACTGCTAGAAGAGTTACTACAATCAGAAGGATAAAGACAAGTAAAGAGATAAGGATTGATTGGAGAACAAGAATACTTACAAAGATAAGTATTGAGTTATTTTTGTAAAAGATATGTATAAGTTATTTGTTTAAAAGATCATGATAACTTAGGAAAGTATTGTAAGCCTTGTAGGACTCCTTGGTGTATAAAAGGAGGTCCTAAGGTATAGAATTCAATGTATCAAAATGAGTCATTGTCATAGCTTCAAGGTTTTCTGTAACCCTAATACTTTTGAGTATTCGTATTTAATATATTGAGGCTGAAAGTTTGATAAACTATTTGTGTGTTAAACATTCATTACTGTTATTCTTCTTAGTGGTATAAACTAGATTCCGCATAGTTTATATCATACACTCAAAGTTTCAGTCTTAGTACCTTTGGATTTATCCAAGGATACTAAACCTTACATCAAGCTAAGGAGTTTAAGATCTGTTCATTGGGATCAACAAGTGGTATCAGAGCTTGTTGTGAAGCTTTGAATAAGAAGAAACCAACAACACATACTAGATCTAATTCTCAATGATAAGATGGAGGCAAGAACTACTTCTACAACTCTAACTACAAGACTCCCTATCCTCAACCCAGGGGAATATGATCTCTGGTTAATGAGGATAGAACAATACTTTCTCATGACTGATTACTCCCTCTGGGAAGTAATTCTAAATGGTAACAAAGTGCTAAAGAGAACTGTTAGAGAAACTGAGCAGGAATATGAACCTACTACTGCAGAAGAAAAGCAGGACAGGAGGAATGAGATGAAAGCTAGAGGAACTCTGTTGATGGCATTCCCAAATAAGGATCAACTGAAGTTCCATTCATATAAAGATGCAAAATTGCTTATGGAAGCCATTGAGAAGAGGTATGGAGGAAACAAGGAATCCAAGCAAGTTCAGAGAACTCTACTCAAGCAACAATATGAGAACTTTGCAGGATCAAGTTCAGAAACAATGGATCAAACTTTTGATAGGTTGCAAAAACTTATTAGTTAGTTGGAGATTCAAGGCGAAGCTATTACACAAGAGGACATGAACTTAAAACTATTGAGAAGTCTTCCATCTGAATGGAAGACTCATGCTTTGATCTGGAGGAACAAAGAAGAAATAAAGACCATCAGTTTGGACGACTTATACAACAAATTGAAGATATATAAACCTGAAATTACAGGATCATCAAGTACAAGTCAAAAACCACAAAATGTGGCTTTTGTGTCCTCCAACAGCACTAACAGCAATAGCAGCACAAATGAAGCAGATAACACTGCTTATGGAGTTAGTGATGCTCATACTCAAAGTAATCCTACATCTGGAGATAACCTTAGTGATGCTGTGATCTGTGCTTTCCTAGCTAGTCAACCCAATTCTCCTCAACTTTCATAAGAGGATCTAGAACAAATTGATCCTAATGACCTAGAAGAAATGGATTTACAATGGGAAATAGCCATGCTGACAATTAGAGCTAGGAGATTCATCAAGAGGACATACATGAAGTTGGATGTAAATGGTCAAAGAGTTGGTTTTGACAGGTCTAAAGTGGAGTGCTATAATTGTCATAAAAATGGTCACTTTGCAAGAGAATGTAGAGCTCCTAGAAATCAGGAAAACAGAGGAAGAGTGAATAATAGAAGAACTGTGACAGTGAAAACTTCCACTAAAAATGCCTTGGTTGCACAAGATGGAATTGGAGGGTATGATTGGAGCTACCAAGCTAAAGAAGAGCATCATACAAACTTTGCATTAATGGCATTTACATCGTCAAGAATTTCTTCCAGTTCAGACTCTGAGGTAGATTCTTGTTCTAAATCATGTGTAAAAGCTTATGCTACTCTCAAAGAACAATATGATAGTTTGTCTTCTAATTACAAAAAGTCTCAATTTAATTTAGTATCTTATAAAGCAGGTTTAGAATCAGTAGAAGCTAGACTAGCTCACTATAAAATAAAATGAGGTTGTATTTGAAGAGAGCATTAATGTTTTAAACCTTGAAGTTAAACTAAGAGATAATGCTTTAGTTGAAAACAAAAAGAATTTGGAAAAAGCAGAAAAAGAGAGAGATGAGTTAAAACTAACATTAGAGAAGTTTCAAAATTCATCTAAATCTTTGAACAATTTGCTGGAAAGTCAAGTTAGTGTCAAGTTTAAAACTGGACAAGGATATAATGCAGCTTCTTCTACTGCAGCTTCTCCTACAGTAGAAAGCTTTGTGAATTCACCTGAGATGTTAGAAAATCAAGAGTATAATAAGTCCAAATCTGATAAGGGATATCATGCAGTTCCTCTACCTTTTACTAGGAACTTCATTCCCTTCAAACCTGATCTAACATTTATGGATGAAATAGTTGAAAGTGATAATATGGATGTTACTACTATTGTTACACACAGTTGAGTTAAATCATGAGTCTGCTGAGGTAAAAAGTAATGGTGATGCAGTAGAACCTAAAACTGTTAGGAATAACAACTTTAGACCTCCAGTAATTGAGGATTGGAATTATGATGATGATAGTAAGGTAGACTTTATACCTAATGTTAAGGATAAAACTGTTTGACCTAGCACTAAAAAGATAAAATTTATTAAGTCTGCTAGGGAAACAGTAGAGAAGGTAGATACACCTAAACAAAACAAACATTATCCTAGAGGGAACCAAAGAAATTAGAACAATCTTATGACCCAAAGACTAGGAAGTGACTTTAAAATGATTAATAAAGCTTGTTTTGTTTGTGGTAGTTTTGAGCATCTTTATTATGTGTCTGATAAAAAGGTTATAAGACTAGTGTGAAACAACTCAAATAGGGTGAATCACAAGAACTTTGATAATAAAATGACTCACCCTCACCCTAATAGAAAATTTGTTCCACAAACAGTATTAACCAGGTCTGGCAAAATTAATACTGCTGGTGCAAGTGTTAATACTGCTGTCAGACCAGTTAATACTGCTGGCTCAAAAATAATTATGAATCATCCTAGACCAATATCAAATGCTTACAAAAAGGGATATTCACAAGTCACAAGGCCATTTAACAAGTATTCAGAAAACAAAAATAGTATTTTCAATAAAAAAGTTAATACTGTCAGGATAAAATATACTACTGCTAGGAATAGAGCAGTAGTAAGTGAAAACAAGGGAAAAAGGGCTAATGCTATTAAGGCCTCAGCATGCTGGGTTTGGAAAGCCAAAAATAGTAGTGCATCAAATACTTTCAAGAAATATTCTTACATTGATGCAAGAGGCAGATCCAAGTCTATAATGGCTTGGATCCTTAAAAGAGCCTAATTCTCTTATTTTATGTGCAAGGCAACCCACAGCAGAAGGAGTATAAAGAAAAAGGAGTTATTAACAGTGGTTGCTCAAGGCACATGACTGGAAACAAATGCTATCTTACTGAGTATGAAGATTATGATGGTGGATTTGTTTCCTTTAAAGTTGGTAAAGGTAGAATTTCTAGAAAAGGTAAAATCAAAATAGGAACATTGGATTTTGATAATGTGTACTTTTGTAAGGAGCTTAAGTATAACTTGTTTAGTGTGTCACAAACTTGTGACAAAAAGAATAATGTTCTTTTTACTGACACTAAATGTCTTGTCTTATCTTCTGACTTTAAGCTACTTGATGAAAGGCAAGTCTTGCTAAGAGTTCCAAGAAAAGATAACATTTACAGTGTTGACCTAAAGAGTGTTGTTCCCACTAAAGGTTTAACTTACCTCTTTGCAAAGGCCACAATTAATGAATCAAATTTATGGCATAGGAGGCTTGGTCACATAAACTTTAAAAACATAAACAAACTTGTGAGGGGAAACCTTGTTAGAGGTTTGCCTTCAAAGATTTTTGAAAATGACCATTCTTGTGTTGCTTGTTAGAAAGGAAAGCAACACAAAGCCTCCTGTAAGGAAAAACTTGTGAACTCAATCAGCAAACCCTTACATATGCTTCATATGGACCTATTTGGTCCTACAATTGTTAAGAGTTTAATGAAAAAGTCTTATTGCCTAGTTGTCACTAATGACTTTAGTAGATTTTCTTGGGTATTCTTTTTGGCCACTAAGGATGAAACTAGTGGGATATTAAAGACCTTCATAACTAAAATAGAAAATCAACTAGACTACAAAGTAAAAGTTATCAGAAGTGACAATGGAACTGAGTTCAAAAATAGTGTAATGAATCAGTTCTGTAAAATGAAGGGAATTCAGTGTTGCTAGGACTCCTCAGCAGAATGGTGTTGTTGAGAGGAGGAATAGAACACTGATAGAGGCTGCAAGAACTATGTTAGTTAACTCTAAGTTGCCAACCACCTTTTGGGCTGAAGCAGTTAATACTGCTTGCTATGTGCTAAATAGGGTCTTAGTCATTAAGCCTCATAACAAGACACCTTATGAACTTATTCGTGGAAGAACCTCATTGATAGACTTCATGAAACCTTTCAGGTGTCCTATTACCATCTTAAATACCAGGGATCATCTAGGTAAGTTTGATGAAAAAGCTGATGAGGGATTTTTTGTTGGGTACTCTATAGTTAGCAAGGCCATGAGAGTATTTAACAAGAGGACCAGGATAGTTGAAGAGACCTTAAACATTAGATTTCTTGAAAATACACCTAATGTGACAGGAAATGGACCAGACTGGCTTTTTGATGTTGATTCTTTGACAATATCTATGAACTATGTGCCAGTTGTTGCAGGAAATCAAACTAATGGTATTGCAAGAACTAGAGATAACATTGTTACAGGTCAAGCTGAGAAGAAGACAGAACCTGAACAAGAATACATCCTAATACCTTTCTGCACAACTGATCCATTAATCTCTCAAGGTCCTAAGGATAGTGAAGAAGATTCTGGAATGAAGCCTACAGAAGAGGATGTAAGTGGAGCTTTAGATAAAGATGGGAAGGATGATCAAGCCACAAGAAGTGAGTTTGAAAGGCTACTTCAACAAGAAAAGCAGACTGTACATCCTAACAACACTAATAGTATTAATACTGTTAGTACACCTGTTAGTACTGCTGGACCATCTTGTACTGATGATGATCTATCATCACCAGTTAATGCTGCTGAAGCTTCTAATGCATTTGAGGAACATCTATTTGAAAGATTTTCTCCTTTCAAAAATGCATTTACACTTCCACCTGTTTCAAATGTGACTCCAATGGATGATACTGGAATTTTTAGTAATGCTTATGATGATGAAGATGTGGGTGCAGATGCTGACCTAAACAACTTGGAAACAACCATGAATGTCAGTCCTATTCCCACAACCAGAATTGACAAGGATCATCCTAAAGACCAGATCATTGGAGACTTTAATTCAGCTATTCAAACAAGGAGAATGACCAAGATTTCTGATGAACATGCTATGGTATGTTACATTAATAAGCAGAGGAGAACAAATCACAAAGATTATCAAAACTACTTATTTGCCTGTTTTCTCTCTCAAATGGAACCCAAGAAAGTGATTCAAGCTCTAGAAGATCCAAGTTAGATAGAAGCAATGCAAGAGGAGCTTCTACAATTTCAACTTCAGAAGGTTTGGACACTGGTTAATCTACCTAATGGCAAGAGGGCCATTGGAACAAAATGGGTCTTTAGAAACAAAAAGGATGAGAGAGGGATTGTAGTGAGAAACAAGGCAAGACTGGTTGCACAAGGTTATACCCAAGAAGAAGGAATTGATTATGATGAGGTTTTTGCTCCTGTTGCTAGGATAGAAGCAATCAGGTTATTTTTGGCCTATGCATCATTTATGGGGTTTATTGTGTACCAGATGGATGTAAAGAGTGCCTTCTTATATGGTACTATTGAAGAGGAGGTTTATGTGTGTCAACCTCCTGGTTTTGAAGATCCACAGTTCCCTGACAAAGTGTATAAGGTAGAAAAAGCTTTATATGGTCTACATCAAGCTCCTAGAGCCTGGTATGAGACCTTGTCTACCTACTTAATTGAAAATGGATTTAGAAGAGGCACTATAGATAAGACTTTGTTCATCAAGAAGGACAAAGGTGATATCTTGTTAGTACAGGTGTATGTTGATGATATCATCTTTGGGTCAACTAAGAAGTCCCTATGTGATGAGTTTGAAGGTTTGATGCACAAGAGATTCCAGATGAGTTCTATGGGGGAACTCACTTTCTTCTTAGGGTTACAAGTACAACAGAAGAAGGATGGAATCTTCATTAGCCAAGACAAATATGTGGTTGAAATATTGAAGAAGTTTGATTTTGCCACTGTGAAGACAGCAAGCACTCCCATGGAACCTAACAAGGCATTGATCAAGGATGAAGAAGCTGATAGTGTGGATGTTCATTTATACAGATCAATGATTGGATCATTGATGTACTTAACAGCTTCTAGGCCAGACATAATGTTTGCTGTTTGTGCTTGTGCAAGGTTCCAAGTTACTCCTAAAATGTCACATCTTCATGCTGTGAAGAGGATCTTTAGATACTTGAAAGGTCAACCTAAATTGGGCCTTTGGTATCCTAGAGATTCACCATTTGACTTGGAAGCTTTTTCTGATAGTGATTATGCTGGAGCTAGCCTTGACAGGAAATCCACAACAGGAGGTTGTCAATTTCTTGGCAAGAGGTTGATTTCATGGCAATGTAAGAAGCAGACTATAGTTGCAAATTCTACTACTGAAGCAGAGTATGTTGCTGCTGCTAATTGCTGTGGACAGGTGCTATGGATTCAAAATCAAATGCTTGATTATGGGTTCAACTTCATGAACACCAAGATTTTTCATTGATAATGAACAGAACCCATTTGTATTGTGAAGAATCCAGTGTTTCACTTCTTAAACAAGCACTTAGAGATTAGGCACATTTCATCAGAGATTCTTATGAGAATTAGTTGATTCAGTGTAAAGATTCACACAGTCCACAATGTTTGCATATATTCTCATAATGGTATTTGATGTTAGCAGGTTTAACTTTTTGATTGCTAGCATTAGAATTTACTCAATCTTTAAAGCCAAAAATGATGTTGGAGTATGTATTATGAGGTTTTGAAGTTACAAACTGGTAGTTAGTAAGGGTTAATACTGCTAGGCAGAAATTAGTTACTGCCAGGCAAAAAGTTAGTATTGCTGAGCATCTTAGATTATATGTGGGATATCATTTGAGCCAAAAGTTTACAACTGCTGCGCAAATCTTAACCCCTTTAAAGCATTATATGAGGGGAGAGGGAGGTCAATTGAGAATACTGAATGAAAGTGAATTAAATAATCAAGTAGATATGGATGATAGGATCAGAGACAACCCATGATCCCCAATCCCCATCCACATTTACTTAACTCTACAATAAAGAAAACCAATCATTGTTCCATCATCATATCAAGGCAAAAAGACCCACAAACCTAGGAAAGCCATAAGGGACCACTTGAGGATATTCAGCTCTAGAGGACCTAGTTTACCTTGTTGCGATGAGACTGTCTATAAAGATTGGGAGAGATAGATGGAAAGGGCTGGCCATTACTGCTTCTATGCTTCGATGCAGAACAGCGTCAGTGGTAACATAAAAGGACCTATCCATGGCAACACTCAATGGTCTTTTCCACTGGTAACTGAATTTAGGTAGTGGTCTCAGGTGCCAAGATACCATATTGGGGGTGTAGATGCTCAAACTAGGTTTAAGACTACATTTAAAAGGTCCAATAATCCACCTCTCTCAAGAGGTTACACACTTGGAAATGAGGAGGACAGTATGAAACTATTGGAATTGATGGAACCTTGTACAAAATTGTCAGATTTGGTGAGCAAAAAGAAAAGAGTGATTTGTGATGTTAAAAAAAAGAAAGAGAGGAGATGTGTGAATAAAATCATAAATGAGTGATTTTGTGAGCAAAAAGAATTAAGAGATATTGTGAGCATAAAAACAGAAAGAGAGCTTGTGAGAATCTAAATTTAAGATGGAAATGCTTGTTGGAACAACATTGGTGTTTATACTGCTAGGCATATACTTAATACTGCCAGTATTAAGTTAGTACTGCAAGGCATATCTTAATACTGCTGGGTAAAGTTAATACGGCTGGGCTTAAAGTTAGTAATGTTAGGTTAAAATTAGTATTGTTGGATGACCGTTAGTATTGTTTGAGGTATAACCGAATATTTCCGCCAACAACTTCGCTTATAGGGGTCTATAATTTGGAAAATTCTTAATATTTCTTTCTCTTATAAGTTTTCTTTTAGAAAAAGATTCAGTTTTATTAAGTCGGTCAAATCAAAACCCTAGGTGCTCTTTACATAATCTCAATTAACTTTGCCAAAAAAGGGTGGGGGGGCTCACACACTCCTCATAATGCGATATTATCTAGGAACCACTAATCTTCTAAGCTTCTTTTCATTAAATGGCGAATTTAGACTTTTGTAATACTCATAACATGGTCGCTTTCATGAACAAATCAGAGGTAAGAAAAGGTTTTCATCAGATAGTAGATTTCCTCAACACAAGTCACATAAAGTTGATCTCACTCGAAAATCTACTATATTATACTCTCACTCATTCAACAGTTTTGGCAAACTGCTTCTACAAGCACACTTAAAGATGGAGAAGTGGAAATAACTGCAACCATAGATGGCCAACTCAAGAATATTACTGAAGCATCTCTTAGAAGACATCTCAAGTTAGAAGATGCTGATGGTATTAGTTCACTACCTAATACTAAAATTTTTGAGCAACTTGCTCTTATGGGGTATTCTTCTGCTTCTGACAAGTTGACCTTTCAAAAGGGTCACTTTTCCCCTCAATGGAGATTCTTAATAGATACTATTCTTCATTGCTTAAGTCCTAATAAGACTGCTTAGGAGCAGTTTAGTAGCAACATAGCAACTGCTATCATTTGCCTGGCCACAAACAAGACTTTCAACTTTTCTAAAATGATTTTTAAGGGCATGGTAAAAAATTTGGACAGTAGGTCTAAATTCTTGATGTATCCTAGATTCATTCAAATCCTTTTGAACAAACATCAGAGATTGCTTCTACCTCACAAAAGAACTTATGTTGCTCCTACCCTTACACAAAAACTATTCAGCAACATGAGAAGGGTTTCCAAGGGTTATACCGGGGTGGACATTCTACTATTTTCAAGCATGATTGTTCAAGGTCCAATTCAGCAGGGTGAATGATCAACAATCTCAGTTGAGTCCCATCACACACCCATCACTACTCCATCCACCTCACAACCACCACTTTCATCACCCTCCAGGGTACCTACACCACCCCATGATTCACCTCTCCCAGGAGGTCACACACCTAGAAGTGATGAGGGTAGAATGCAACATACTGAATTAATGGATTTGGTTATCAAGTTATCACACAAAGTTCTAGCATTAGAGACTGATTTACAACAAACAAAGAAGGTCTATAGTACTAATGTTACAAAGCTTATCATGAAGGTGAAAAGATTAGAGAAAATAGTCAAGTCAAACAAAGCTAGAAGAAGAGTATAGATTGTTGTGTCTGATGATGAGAAAGTTTGAGAGGATTCTTCCAAACAGAAGAGGATGATAGATGACATTGACCAAGATGCAGGAATTACTCTGGTTATTCCTACAAAGACTATTACTCAAGAAGATCATCCTAAAGATCAGTTAGGAGTTCTGAGTGCAGCTAAGATACTTACAAATGTAGCAAGAGTTCACACTTATAGTAGAAGAAGAAGAACAGGTAGTACTGGTAGTGGTGAAGTTAGTACTGCCAGTAGGATAATTAGTACTGCTAAAGAAACATTTAGTACTGCTAGTTTGGTTCAAGAAATTACTTCTTCATCAAGAGCATTGAAAGATAAGGGTAAAGCTGTTATAACATAATCTGAGCTTGATCAAACAGCTTCAAAGTTGAAAGAAAGACAAGAAAGAGCTGGATATGAAGCAGCTATAAAATTACAAGAACAACTTGATCAAGAAGAGGAAGCTCGCAAGAAGAAAAGAAAGAAGCGTTGCAACTCAAGGAAACTCTTCTGGGTCTCCATCTTCTCCGCCACCACCTCTACCTCCTCCAGCAGGTGCATCTGGTGCTCTAGGTATTTCAGGAACATCGGGATCCTCTCAGTTGCCACCACCTCCTCCTCCTTCGTCTACTGGTGCATCAAGATCTGCTCAGCAAGCAGGCAGTGAGGCTCCAGCTGTCTATGCATGGGGCTCACGCATCTCAATCCCTTGGATTGGACCTACATATGACACTAGATTCGAGTCAACTGATTTTATGACAGCTCAAGAGTTATCTCCTAAAGATTCTCTAATGCAAGATGATTCCATCCCTGACGAGCAAGTACATTTGTCTGATGATGAAGACTCCGGGAATGATCACCTACCAAAGGCTGACTCGAGACAAGACTGGTGGAAACCACTACCTGAAGAGAAAAGACCAGCGACTCCTGAACCTGCTTGGACCATTCCTTCTTCTAATGTATCAGATATTAAGAACAACTGGGCGTCTACGTTGGTTTCAACTTATGAAACCCCTACTAAGAACTCATTACTTGCAAATACTGGAGACATGACGACTTTTATGAAATGGTACTGCCGACAAGTAAACAAGACCACGCTTAGACAAGCAAATTTCTAAGAGAAGGCTTATGAAGTTGTTAAAGCCTTCTATCCAGATGTCATTCACCTTCAGTTCCAGATGGAGGAGTGTCACAAGATGTTCACAGATCAGATTGACTGGACGAATCCAGAAGGAGATCAAGTCAGCGTCGATGTCAACCAACCACTGCCTCTTGGTGGTCCTCTAGGTTATGTCACTATTCAACTACAATTTTTCTTCAAAAAAGACTTAGAGTATTTACGGTATGGCAGCAAGGGAAGCAATCCTACACTATCGATTTCAAGATGAAGGCTGCTAGTTATCCTGACTTTGGGCTTGAACTGCTAGTGCGGGGGACGGGAAACCAAATGTGGATTGATGATGTGTGCACCTATGACATAAGTGCAAAATATAGCATCTCTCACTGGTGGTTTAATCGACAAAAGTTCTATATTGACAGACATGATTCTCTGTCACATACGTATCAAAGATGTCAGCAATCACATATGGCGTTTCGTAGTGTCGTCAGAATCAAAGCATATAAGATTTACGGGTAAGTTCATTCTTTCAGAAAGAAGGGAGTGGCTGCTTCCCTTTGGTCATTATAATCTTCTTCTTCATGATATAGTTTGAGTCGATGGCCATTAACAATGAATGTTTTTCCATCTTTTCCATAGAGTTCAACATATCCGGATGGATATTTATGTTTTACTACATATGGTCCTAGCCAGCGAGATCTGAGTTTGGGCTGTTTGAATTTATATTTTCAGTGACAAAGTAGAACCTTGTTTCCATGTTTGAATTCTTTTCTCATTCTTAGTTTTCTATCGTGCCAGACTTTGGTTCTTGCCTTGTATAGACGAGAGTTTTCATATGCTTGATGTCTAAGTTTGTCTAATTCATATAACTGAAATATTCTTTTCTCACCAGCAACGATGAGATCTGGATTACAATTCTTGAGTGCCCAGTATGCACGGTGTTCAATTTCAAATGACAGGTGACAGTTCTTTCCATATATGAGTTTGTAGGGTGTGGTACCGGTAGGTGTTTTGTAAGCAGTGCGAAAAGCCCACAGAGCGTCATCAAGTTTTCTTGACCAAATAGCAGGATTGTCTTTAACAGTCTTTCCAATAATTATTTTAAGGGCTATGTTCGTATTTTCAACTTGACCACTAGTTTGAGGATGATAAGATGTAGAGAAACGGTGGTTAACTCCATATTTTTTCATGGTCCTTTCTATTATTTTATTGCAGAAGTGAGTACCTCTATCGCTGATTAGGGCTTTGGGCATTCCAAAATGGTAGAATAGTTTCTTTAAGAAAGTGATAACCACTTGGGCATCATTGGTTGGTAAAGCATAAGCTTCGGCCCATTTAGATACATAGTCAACAGCGACAAGAATGTATTCAAACTTTTGTGATTTTGGGAATGGTCCCATAAAGTCACATACTTGAATGTTATTTAAGGGCATCTCATCACGTTTTGATATATTTCCCATCTTTTGGCATGCTACGCAAAGGCGAACTAGAGTATGAGCTTCTTTTAAGATTGTCGGCCAGTAAAATCCTGAATCTAAGACCTTTTTAACGGTTACATTTGGTCCATAATGTCCACCGATCGGTCCGTGGTGACATTGATCTAAAATGGTTCGGGTTTCTGGTCCAGATATACAGCGTCTGATCATACCGTCAGAGCATACTTTGAAAAGATAGGGTTCTTCCCAAAAGTAGTGTTTGAGGTCAGAGAAGAATTTGTTCTTTTGTTGGTACGTCATTCCTTTTGGTATAATATCTCCAACCAAATAGTTTACAAAGTCTGCGAACCATGGTTCATTTCAAGTGTTAATTTCCATAAGGGTTTCTCTGCGAAAGTTGTCGTCAACCTCACTGTCATCACTTGACTTGTTATTGTCAATCCTAGATAAGTGATCAGCAGCAACATTTCTAGTACCTTTTTTATCTTTGATCTCTATGTCGAATTCTTGTAGAAGTAAAATCCATCGAATAAGACAGGGTTTTGTGTCTTGTTTCTTAAGGAGATGTTTAAGAGCTGAGTGATTAGTGTGAACAATAGTTTTTGATAGAATAAGATAGGATCTAAATTTTTTGAATGCAAAAACTACAACCGTAAGTTCTTTCTCGATTACGGTGTATTTTTGTAGAGCTAGATTGAGAGCTTTGCTTGCGAAGTAAATTGGGTGAAAGTTTTTACCATCTTTTTGACCTAAGACAGCTCCGACTGCGAAATCACTTGCATCACACATAAGTTCAAACGGAAGATTCTAGTTTAGGCTTACAATCACAAGAGCACATGTGAGTTTCTCTTTTAATAATTTGAATGCTTTTTGACATTCATCGTTGAATTCGAACGAAGTATTTTTTTTTCAAGCAGCTTAGTTAGAGGTTGGGAAATTTTCGAGAAATCTTTTATGAACCTTCGGTAAAAACCGGCATGTCCAAGAAAGCTTCTAACACCTTTGATGTTAGTAGGGGGTGGAAGTTTTGAGATTACATCGATTTTTTCTTTGTCGACTTCAAGTCTTGCGCTAGACACCTTGTGTCCAAGCACAATTCCTTCTTTGACCATAAAGTGACATTTTTCCTAATTAAGGACAAGATGAGCATCTTTACATTGCTGGAGCATTTTATCGAGATTATTTAGGCATTTGTCGAAAGAGTCTCCAAAGACGGAGAAATCGTCCATGAATACTTCGACGGGTTCTTCAATCATGTCATGAAAGATTGCTAACATGCACCTTTGAAATGTAGCTGGAGCATTACATAATCCGAAAGGCATTCGCCTATAAGCGTATGCACGGAAGGGACATGCGAATGTTTTTTTTTCTTGATCATTAGGATTGATATGAATTTGAAAGTATCCAGAAAAACCATCGAGGAAACAGAAATATTTATTTCCTGCGAGTCTTTCTAACATTTGATCCATAAACGGTAAAGGAAAATGATCTTTTGCGGTTGCTTCATTGAGTTTACGATAATCGATGCATACTCGCCAACCCGTAATGGTTCTTGTTGGGACAAGTTCATCATTTTTGTTTGTGACTACTGTAATACTGCCTTTCTTTGGTACACAGTGAATAGGACTAACCCTAGGACTATCGGCAGTTGGATAAATAATACTGGTATCTAAGAGTTTCATGATTTCTTTCTTAACAACTTCTCGCATATTTAGATTTAACCTTCTTTGTTTTTGGACAACTGGTTTCTTGTCATCCAGAAGTTGTATCTTGTGTTTACAGAATGATGGGCAGATACCAGGAATGTCTGTTGTTTTCCAAGAAAAGGCTTGCTTGTGTTTTTTGAGGACAGATACAAGTTTGCTTTTATTTTGAGCAGAGAGTTTAGATGATATGATCACAGGAAGAAAAGAGGGTTCTTCCAAAAATACATATTCCAAGTTATCAGGAAGAGGTTTGAGTTCGAGATCCGTAGGAGGTTCTTCTAAAGATGTCTTAATTTTATAATCGGTGTTGATGGTGATTTTCTCGAATGGTGGTTCTTCGATGTCGGATTCAGAGTCATAGATTTCATCGGCAGTCATTGTTATGAATTCAGAAAAGATTTCTTCTTCGAGAAGGGTTCCTTTGATGAAATGGAGGATTTTGCTTCCTTCGTCAAGAAGAGCATCGAAATCTTCTTCTAAAATTTCATCGATAACATCGATACTAAAACATGTATCATTGTTTGAGTAAGAGTGTTTCATCACAGAGTCGATATTAAAGATCATTCGTTCAGTCTCAACTCCAAGATTGAGTTGTTTCTATTTAACTCGAATTACTGCATCAGCAGTGCGAAGAAAGGGTCGTCCCAAAATGAGGGGAACTTTGCTATCTTCTTCCATTTCTAGAATAACGAAATCAACAGGGAAGGTGAATTTACCAACTTCAACAAGCATATTTTTAGCTATTCCAACAGGGTATTGGAATGATCTGTCGGCTAATCTTACGCTCATTTTAGTAGGTTTAAGAGTTTCGAGAGATAGTTTCGCATATAAGGAATATGGCATAAGGTTAATGCTAGCACCTAGGTTGGCCAAAGCATTGCAGGAGAAGGTTTTGTTGAAATTACATGGAATAAGGAAACTTCCGGAGTCTCCGAGTTTTAGTGGAACTTTATTTTTGATCATCGCTGAACTTTCATCGCTTAAGAAAGCGGCTAAAATTTGTTCGATTTTATGTTTGTTGCTTATGAGTTCTTTGAGAAATTTGCCATAGTTAGGCATTCCGGCTAAAACGTCGATAAGAGGTACGTTGATTCGGACAGCTCGAATCGTGTTAAGGAATTTTCCGTATTGGGCCTCTATTTTTTATTTTCTAAGGCATTGAGGATATGGAATCTTTGGTTTGTATGGTTTTGGTAACGGTGTTTCTTTGACTGGTTTTGGAAGTTGAGTTTTTGGTTGTGGTGTAGGTTCATCGTCTTCATCATCACTATCGAAGTTGATAGGGTTTTTAGAATTGTCTTGTTGATCATTCGGGTTATCTGGTGGATCATAGGATTTACCACTTCTTGTGAATATGGCATTTACATGCTCATTACGAGATTGTGGTGGTTGGTAAGCTTTAGAGTTGCTACCGTGTGGGTTTGGTTGAGTGTTGCTTGGAAGAGATCCAGAAGGTCGACCAGATTGCTTGTCAGCGAGTCTGTCAAACTTAGTTTTGAGGTTTTGAATTGAAGCTTGATGATTTTTGGCTACTGTTTCGAGTTGAATTTTGAGGTCCATGAATGTTTCTTTGACAAAAGCGTTGGTTGATTGCTGAGATTTCATGAAATCGTTGAATTGTCTTTGAAGATCATAGGATTTATCATCAGTGTTGGATCGGTAGTTATCTCGGTTGTAATCATTCCGTCCGCTTGAATGCCAATTATCGCGATTCGAGTCTCGGTCACGGTAATCATTGTAAAAATGAGTCTTACAAAAAGTTTGCATGAATTTAGCTTCTTCTTCACGGGACATAGGTATGTCATCTTCGTCAAGATCGGGTGTTGGTTGTTTAGCATAAGATTGGAGTTCTTCGTACTGAGCATCTAGTTTTATGGTCATTGCATCCATTCGGGCCATAATTTTGTTGGTGTCGGTATTACTGCTATCTTCATCGGCGAAAGCAACAGTTTTCTTAAGAGATGATTTGGTTTTTTGATTTTTAGCCCAATCGAGCTTGAGTAAGATTTATATTCGAGAAGCTGATAAGCTTGATTTGGTGTTTTATAGAGGAAAATACCGCCAGTTGTGGCATTTAGAATTTCTTGGGTTATTTCACTAAGACCATGGTAAAAGATTTTGATAATATTGCCTTTGGACAGATCATGACCATGGCAATTTCTGAGCATTTCCTTTATACGAAGCCAAGCATCGGTTAGAGATTCATTTTCATGTTGAGAGAAAGCACGAATTTCTCCGAAGAGTCGGTCGAAAAGAGCTGGGGGGAAGTTTTAGCTAATGAAAGCAGTTCGAAGTTCATCCTATGTTTCGATAGTTCCTTCATTGAGTTCGTCCAGCCATGTTTTTGCTTCTCTTGTGAGTGATAGGGGAAACATCATTAGGCGGACAGCTTCATTCTCGGTATCTGTTGGGATTTAAACCTATCACACTTAGTACTGCCAAAGGGAAGAGTTAGTACTGACAAGCTTCGTTAAAACTGCTAGTGTTATAGTTAGTACTACCAGTACAAAGTGTTAGTACTGTCAGTTTATTAATACTGTTAGTTATAATAGTTAGTACTGTTAGTTATATAGTTAGTACTGCTAAAGTGATATGCATGAGATATATTAGGAATAGATATGCATTGATCACTTGATGCGTTTTGTAAGCTCATTAGGGTTTTCCTTAGTGTATAAAAGGAACCCTAAGGCATAGATCTAGATATCAGTTTTCATATGAGTTTTATATAGTTTTCATAACAGTCATAGTTCATAGCTTCAAGGTTATTTTGTAACCCTATCACTATTCAAAGTGATCGTTTTATATTGAGGCTGAAATTTTAGTAAAACTTTGTGTACTGTTTCATTGTTCTTCTTAGTATTGCAAACTAGTTTCCGCATAGTTTGTGATATTCTCAATCTTAGTTTCTACTATAGTTGTTTTGGATCTATCCAACACAACTAAGCTTTAACAAGCTAAGTAAGATCTGTTCAAAAAGGATCAACAAGTGGTATCAGAGCTTGTTGAGAAACTTTAAATAAGAAGAACTCTAACTCTACTCAAGGTCTGTTAGTCAAAGATAAAATGGAGTCACAATCAGAAACTACCCAAACAGTGTCTGCACTAAAACTTCCAGTACTCAAAACTGGGGAGTATGATCTATGGACTTGAAAATAACTTTTTGTTTTACCAATTAAAATAAAGATGACTACTCAGATAGTTGAAAATAATTCATAAGTGTTGAAAATGATCTTGAAAATGGAACCTTTAACTTACAAAAAGGATTTCTCTGTTCGGGACAAACGTTTTCCAAATTAACTTGATTAACTCAAGACTTATATTTAGTAGACTAGACCAAATGTGTCACTCAAATAGTTTAGTTACTTATTATATCAAAGCTTATTTTGTTTATCAATTTACGAAAGTAGATTTCTCGACACAAACGATAAAGATCATAGACAAATTCTGTTAATACCATAGATCATAATAGGGTGTTTCTTCTTATATCGATATGATATATATCTAAGTTGATAAGCAAAAAACTAACAAGATAGGATATAACATGCTTGCAACATAAGCTTGAGATTAAAGAGATCACAATCATACCAAACACTTATTTATTATCATAACGTCACCGAGTAGTCATGAGAGATTTAGCCTCTCATGGCTAAGTGGTTCATAACATTGCTTGATTCAACATGAATTTCCATTATTCCAATTTACTAATATGATATTCTACTTTGTTATTGGTTGTTTGATCTTGAATCTTCAAAAGGGTATGGTGTTTATGCTTGGTGGATGATTTGGAAAGTGGTGTGTGTGAGGTTTATCTTAAGGAGTGGAGGAGGAATGATTATGAGATTGATTAGTGAGATGAGGGATGGTTGAAATGTGTGAAATTCGTCCCCTAATGTATAGGCTAGTAAGGAGTGTTTTGAATGTCGACGCACAAGAGTTGTAAGTGCGGCGTTCTTAGGTGATTTAATATGAGGGTTAATAAATGTTTATTAAAGAAAGTGCGGCGCACAAAGTTATAAGTGCGGCGTACTTAGGGTGTTAATGAAGTAGCATTTAAGTCTTCATTAATTCTTCATAGTCAGATAGGAAGTGCGGCGCACAAAGTTATAAGTGCGGCGTACTTACGGAGCTAATGCTAAATTTTAACTAAGCTTTAATTACTTCTGACTTGAGCAGAAGTGCGGCGCACAACTCATAAGTGCGGCGCACAATTGCACTTTAGAACTTGAATTTTATCTCTTTCTTGTATGTTGTGTTCTTTAGCGTATAAATACTCGATCTTTGTTGTGTTAATCCTCGGGATGTCTTCAAGTGAACCTGCAAGCAATTCATGCTATTAAGTATCAAAAGTTCATGAGAAATGATTAAATATATATGAATAACGCCACCGAATACATGTATAATTTGGGCGTTATCAGTTTCTTTATGTGATACTTTAAACATTCATCGTGATTTTAATAGTTTAACACGGTACTATGGTTCCATCCTTGTTGCAACTTCTTTTTTTATTCTTCAATAAAACAATTTAATTTAACGCATAATTCATAGATTCGTACATTTTGGTTATTGGAAAGAGTCCCATGGCCGAAAAGATGAAAGAATAGCGTCCTGGTACCATGTAATGGACGTAGATGTGTGAAACACATAAAGAATATTAAGTTTTTAGATGTTTTTTAGAGATTATCGGTTCTAATCGGGTAGAACTAAAATACCCGAACCGGACCCGAGAACCAAACTAGAACCAAAACATGCTCTCGGTTCTTGGTTCTCTCGGTTCTAGGTCGGTTTGGTGCTGTTCCGGAATCGAGCTCACCCTTATTGTGGAGGAGCCTATGTTGGGAATGAAGGGAACAAGAAGTACAAGTATAAGGAAGGTACATTGTGTAAGGGAATGTGAGTTATCATGTGTGGGTATTATTTGGGGAAGGTTTGTGTGAAAAGGAGTTTAAGAATGAAGATGAAGTATGAATATGATGATGATTATGGTAAAATTAAAGGATTGATTTTAGTTTATAATCACATTGCCAATAAGAGAGAAAAGAGCGGGCATATGTGATTATGGGATAGTTTGAGAAAAGAGTGTTTAAAGTGTGTGTGGAGGATATAATCATTTGTTGGGTAAGAAGGGTAAACAAATGATTAGGAAGGACGTGTTGTAGGATTGTGTAGAAGGAGTGTTTAATCATTTGTTGGAAGAGAGATTAACAAATGAATAGAAGGAATGTATTGTAGGGAGTGTGGTATATAAGTGTTGTATGGAGAGGTATATGAGTTTGTAAGACATCTTGTACAAGTGAGGAATATATGTGTGAGTTTGTAAAACATTTATAGGTAAGGAGGTGAGAAAACTCAAAGCATGATTAACCTCAGTATACCACAAACTCAGTTAGTCATTTAGACTTTAATCCATGATAATCAATAATGGATTTGATCACTAATCATCTTGATGCAAACAGGCTAAGTGCTTTTCATCTTAATTAAATCATATCTCATAACGGGAAAGGATGCGTTTACGCAAAGTGACCTTTGACTTAGTTTAACCAATAAGGGAGTAAAATTTGTTACTTGATTAGGAACAACGTAAATCTGAATTAAGGTCAAACGAATACTTTCTTTTAATGGTATGTTGAAAGTAAGTTCATACTAGGTTTAGAAAGATTTTTGTCCTTGGCTAGAGGCGTTTGATAGAAGATTTGAGTTGGCATTTTTTTGAAAAATAAGAGGATTCGTTTTTGCTCCTATTGTTGGGAATTATATTTGAGTTGATATGACAAAACAAGAATGAAAGATGAAGGACTTAAAAGACAAAGGAGTAATTCTTCAAATGATGATAAGATTTTAGAAGATCTCCTTAAAAAAGGAAACAAGAACAACATTGATGACTTGCTTAAAAGGATAAAGACAAGTTATTAATGCTATTAATTGTTGATAGGAAAGAATTAATGTTGATTAATGCTATTTAATAGTTTCCTTATTATATTTATTATCTTCCTTTGTAAGTCATGATCTCTCCCTATATAAAGAGATCATAGACACATAGTTTTAATCATCCAGAAAAGTGTGTGTGTGTACACAAGAAGATGTAGACGTCTAGTATAGAGTTGGTGTAGCCTCAAGGTAATCAAGGTTTTCCTTGATCCCTGTTACAGTTCATTGATGTAACCGTATTATTCTGATCAAATAATATTGGGGCTGTGGTGAATGTTTGGTCCACCGCAACTCCTTGTTATTGACACATATATATGAGAAGATATGAGTTCTCATGTCGCTGAATATTCACCGCACGCATGACTTATCATTATCCTATGATTATTAGCGTCTAATCAACCTAAGTACAATGATCTTTTGGTTTCCATAATTGGTATTAGAGCCTCGTGGCTTGTGTCTAGGATCTACAAGGTTTTTGAAGAAACCCTAAAACCCTAATTTTCAAGAAATCAATTTGTGTTAAAAGTTTTCTAAGGGTTTTGAAGTTAAATTGCTATAACAATGTTTAAAATCGTCCTCTCTACCTTAATTGGTATGCAATACGATCTTCAATCATTGTTATTATTAAAGGGGTTTTCTTTGTATCAAATTCGGACTTCTATGATTTTCGTGTCACTAAAGGGGCATCGTTTGGACAACAAGGACGATTGATATTTCTGTGGTTGGTTCATGACAACAAGGAGTAACAAGAAGCAGCAAGTGAACAAGTCGAATACAAGATGGTTGCTGTTTGTGTTCGTCACCATGATTACCTTAGATTGTTCATGATTTATATTTATGGTGACATGATCAAATCTGATTAGGGTTTGACATTATACAATGTTTTTTACAAAACCTTAATCAATAGATTCTCGTTTGGTGAGCAAGCGAATGCTCAACATATTTTTGTTAAGGTTTGTGGCATGTAACAACAAGGTTCAGTTGCTTGGATGATAGATCGTGGTTATTAATGATTCGTGTGTACATGATGATAGAGAAAGTATTCTATAACAACAGCAACAACATCAAAAACGGTTTTCATTGGTTGATGCTGGTGATATACGAATTGTATGGATGTCATGGTATTAATAACTAGTGATTTTGTTTTCATTGGGCTTTATGAAACTTGGGCTTAAGTGATATGGAAATACTGCCCGAGTATATTTTAATACTGTCAATATTTGATTATGATGCTCGTTATTATTGTTGTTTGGTCCAACTGTCATTGCAACATTTATACTGCCCAAGGATGATTTCAATGCTGCTTGTACGCGTCTGATTTGTCATCAAGCTTTTGTGTTCGAGTAAGTTTATACTGTTGGTACTGTTCGCACAACAAAAGCAAAAGAAGATACTGTTCGAGTAAGTAGTTTAATACTGCTCAAATGGAATTTAAGGCTGTTAGCTTCGTCAAGAAAGGTGATTCTCGAAAGGATGGAGTGGACCCACACAGATGATTTTGGTGTTGATATGGTTACACATACAGGTCAGATTAATTTTGGTTTTAAATGTTCTTAAATTTTTAATGGCTCGTATTTGGACTATTTGGATTAATTGGTTACGGAGTTTATTTGGTATCTCTTATTTGAGATTAAAGTAAGTTTTACGAAGGAGTTCGCTTATTTTATCTTGAAATCAGGGTTGGATGGTTGCATGATTTCAATGATAACTTGCTTGAACATTTACAATTTATGATTGGGACTTGGTTTATCTAGTTTCCAGCGGTCAAGGGGTGGTTGGTTGAGGACCTGGTAAACTATCACTTAAAGGTGTTACGTTGTAGTGTCTCAGTGTTTACACGGAGAAGTCGAGGTGGTTAAATTAAGAGGTTGATGTACGTCGTATACTTTTGGCTTGGGTATAGAGTACTTATTTGTTTTACACCGTTCTTCAATCTACAATAGTGCAAGCTTAAGTAACAAATTTGATGGATTTTACTTCAGTTTCAAGTTTGGTATATGAAGTGTACTTCATCAGTAATCATTACATAGAGCTTTTAGAATTAAAGATTTAAGAAATGGTTAACATATGGGTTTTAGGGGAAGCTTAATGTTAAAATGTTTAACCATTTATATTCTACATTGAAGGTGAAGGTTTTTACTACTACTAGCCTTTGTTACTACTGCTAGTGTAAGTTTCTACTGCTCAAGTTCATTTTTCTTAAGGTGCGTAATGGAGGGCAATTTGGGTCATTGGAATACTTGGATTAGAAGTGTAATATTGGTTCGTAGTTGTGAAGATCAAAGTTGCATACTTTAGTCTCCTATTTGATATTGACAAAAAGGGGAAGAAGATTTGATGATTTGCAACTTGTAGATCCTTGGTAGCTTAAGGGGAAGTTTTCATTCGTATATTAACTTCAGGGGAAGTTCGTGCTTATTTGGTTTTGTCATTATCAACTAGGGGAAGATTGTTGGGAATTATATTTGAGTTGATAAGACAAAACAAGAATGAAACATAAGGACTGAATCTAGCATTATGGAATTCTACAAGCTGGTGGAGTTTATTCTACAAAAGATAAAAGATTCCAAAAGATATGATTCTTGAAGATAAAGATGAAGTTTATTAAAGAATTAAAAGATTTAGTTTCCTTATACAATTATGTTTTCCCTTGTAAATCTAGATGGACTCTACTATATAAAGAGATCCCTAGATATAGTTTTCTGTGTGTCAAGATGTAAACACCAAGAAAAGTGTGTGTGTCCAGGCGTAGAGATGTAGACGCCATATGTAGTTTAGCCTCAAGGTAATCAAGGTTTTCCTTGATCCCTGTTACAGTTCATTGATGTAACCGTATTGTTCTGATCAAATAATATTGGGGCTTGGAATGTTTGGTAAAACCTTGTTATAATAATATTGATTCTATGTTTGAATATTCCGCCTATGTTATCATTATCCTAGATTAGTTCTTAACAAACTAGAGCTACAACGATTCTTTAATTTTCAACATGTGGTATCAGAGCCTCGTGGCTCGTGATCTGGGATCTTACAAGGTTTTTGTGTCGATTTTATGAAGAACAAAAGATGTAATGTTTCTGTTTTTTTTAAGTCGATTTGGTGAAAGTTAGGGTTTCTTTCAAACCCTAATTTGGTTTTTATTGAAGACAACATGTGATACGACTTGGAACAAAACAGATTGGCGTGTTGTTGCTGATTGAACCTCGTGAAGAATAGAATGAAGATTAGGGTTTACATAAACCCTAATTCTCTAAAGACACAAACAGATCGTAACTTGTGCTCATGGCGTACAGGTTGGTTCATGTTTGTGAAAATTTGTGCAAACGGTTTATAGCTGTAAGGTGTATACAAGAGGCAGAAAGAGCACAAGAAGGTACAAGCTTTAAGGTTTACAAAACCCTAAGGATCTGCTCGTGTACAACAATTATGAACACAACCTATGTGACTTCTGTTAAAGATGATAGGGTTTCTTGTTACAAATTAGGTTTGGATACCTTTACAATTGAAGAATAGGTTTAAACCAGTTTCCTTTTTAAGCTATTGAAGTGAAACAGAAACAATAAAGGCGTATTGTTGTTACATACTTGTTTCTGTTTGATTTGGTGATTATTTTTAGGACAAGCAATCGTATTGGTGGATTTGCACAAGGTTTCTTCGAGGTTTTATTTTGGAACTGCTAGAAGTGTGAGTCGCAACAGCTTGTTGTCCAGAGTTTATATGTTTACATGGTTAATACTATCATTAACAACTTAATGCTGCTCGAATGAAAGATTAGTACTGCTACATATTATTTGTACTGCTAGTATACAGCAACAACGTAGTAACATAATAGCAACACTTATAGCATCACTAATAGATTTGGGAGGAAGGAGATCACATATTAGCGACGGGTTTGTAACTGTTTTGTGACAGATTATGTATTGCTAAGCGTGGGAGGAAGGATTAAATAATACATAAAGAGTAGAATAGCACAACTGGCTAACTAGCGCAGTTGGTTAGGAGGGTGTTGTTATGTATTTGATCCTCAAGGTCTGATGTTCGACCCCCACATGTGGCATTTTCTTTTTAATGTTGTAGTAGGCCAACGAATCAGGTCTGAACCGGGTATAAGGGTTGTTTGCTAACAGGTTGTGATTTGGGCCTCAAGAAAATGGTTTTTGGGCTTTAACCAAGATTAGAATACTTCTCTTATATGTTATTATTTTAGGCTTGGATGGTGTACTGATATCAAAAATGGGCTGGTGATTTTTGGCAGGCGAGCATTGATTATTTGATTTTGGGTTAGTAAAAGTTTAGCAAGCCAATTATAATCAAGTATATCAAATTGAAAGTTGGGCATGATATGTTACTTATGGTTACTACTGTTTTAGGTTATTTTTTGAACTGCTCGTTAAAAGTGTGAAAGCAGTTTGAAGTTAATATTGTTGGGTTTGCATAAGGATGAAAACAACGGTATGTTCGAGAAAAAGTTTATACTGCCAGTTTTATCCGATATAAATGTTTCTACTGTTAGTATTGATAGATATCGGACGATACACACAAACTGATCTCGGACAGAAGGTGAAAATCAAGTTCGTTTGATTTTCTGATTTGGTTTTAAATGTTCTTAAAAGTTTAAATGGCTCGTTTTATTGAAGATGTGGTTACAAAGAAGATTGTTTATCACTTATTTGACAGTGAAGTGGAATTATTTGGGTTTGTGTTTTATCATACCTTTCAGCAGGAGGTAACTTGTTTGTGTTTTCAATGTTGTAACGAAGAATTGACAAATCTAGCAAAGGTGTGTGATTTTTCTTATGGTGCTCAATGCTCACATTTGTTATCACTTTGGTTATGTGTCTCATAAAAGATGAGGATAAATTGTCAAGAGATTGCGGTCTCCCTATACATTGGTTTTGGGTATACGTTCGAAGTCACATGGATAGTGCAAGATATAAGACACAAGTTTGGGTTATTCTACTTCAGCATCAAGTTCGTTATACTTAGTTTTCTTCATCAGTAATCATTACATAGAGCCTACAGAATTGAAGATTCAAGAAATGGTTAACATATGGGTTTCAGGGGAAGCTTAATGTTAAAATGTTTAACCATTTATATGCTACATTGAGGTGAAGGTTTTTACTACTACTAGCCTTTGTTACTACTGCTAGTGTAAGTTTCTACTGCTCAAGTTCATTTATCTTAAGGTGCGTCATGGAGGGTAATTTGAGTTGATGGAAGGCTGGATTGGAAGTGTAATATTGGTTCGTAGTTGTGAAGATCAAAGTTGCATACTTTAGTCTCCTATTTGATATTGACAAAAAGGGGAAGAAGATTTGATGATTTGCAACTTGTAGATCCTTGGTAGCTTAAGGGGAAGTTTTCATTCGTATATTAACTTCAGGGGAAGTTTGTGCTTATTTGGTTTTGTCATTATCAACTAGGGGAAGATTGTTGGGAATTATATTTGAGTTGATAAGACAAAATAAGAATGAAACTAAAGGACTAAAATTGTCATTCAAGAATTCTACAAGCTGGTGGAGAATTATTGAAGATTTAGTCAAAGATATCAAATTATAAAGATATCAAAAGATCTCCTTATGAAGAAAGAAGATAACAGAAGATCAAGTTAAATGTTTAAAAGATTTATGTTTATCTCTTTGTAAAACCTATTATCTCTAGTATATAAAGAGATACATGTTATAGGTTTTATGCATCCAGAAAAGTGTTTCAAAGATGTAAAAACCAGAAAAGTGTGTGTGTGTTCTAGGCGTCAAGTCCTCTAAGTGGACGCCTAGGTTTAGTAGGTTTAGCCTCAAGGTAATCAAGGTTTTCCTTGATCCCTGTTACAGTTCATTGATGTAACCGTATTGTTCTGATCAAATAATATTGGGGCTTGGAATGTTTGGTAAAACCTTGTTATGATAATATTGATTCTATGTTTGAATATTCTGCCTATGTTTGCATCTATTGAAGATGTGGTTACGAAGAAGATTGTTTATCACTTATTTGACAGTGAAGTGGAATTATTTGGGTTTGTGTTTTATCATACCTTTTAGCAGGAGGTAACTTGTTTGTGTTTTCAATGTTGTGACGAATAATTGACAAATCTAGCAAAGGTGTGTGATTTTTCTTATGGTGATCAATGCTCACATTTGCTATCACTTTGGTTATGTGTCTCATAGAAGATGAGGATAAATTGTCAAGAGATTGCGGTCTCCCTATACATTAGTTTTGGGTATAGGTTCGAAGTCACGTGGATAGTGCAAGATATAAGACACAAGTTTGGGTTATTCTACTTCAGCATCAAGTTCGTTATACTTAGTTTTCTTCATCAGTAATCATTACATAGAGCCTACAGAATTGAAGATTCAAGAAATGGTTAACATATGGGTTTCAGGGGAAGCTTAATGTTAAAATGTTTAACCATTTATATGTACCACATAAGGTAACGGTTTTTACTACTGCTAGTTATTATTACTACTACTAGTTTAAGTTTCTACTGCTCAAGTTTATTTATCTTAAAGGCACATCATGGAGGGTAATTTGAGTTGTTGAATGCTGAATTAGAAGTGTGATAGTGGTTTGTAGTTGTGAAGATCAAAGTTGCATACTTTAGTCTCCTATTTGATATTGACAAAAATGGGAAGAAGATTTGATGATTTGCGACATATTCGTGTACACTGATGCATAAAACGTAACTCCTTTATGTGATAGTTTTAACTGGTCCTCAACCAACCACACTCATGGACCGCTGGAAACTAGACTAATACCAAGTCCCAAAATAATTGTATTCGTTCTCAGCAAGTTATCATTGAAATCATGCAACCACCTCAACCCCGATTTCACAAAATATAAATAGTTAGACTCCTTCATGAAACTATTTCAAATCCTTAAATAAGTGATACAAATTAAACTCCGTATAATTCTTGTAATTAATCCTAAGACTAGCCATTTTAACCAAACATTCTTTTATATCTCAGATTGAAAACATGTACTTGTGTCATCCTACTTCGAAAACTAAATAACAGTAGTATCTTTTAAGCACGAGCAGTAGTAACTACTAGTAACAAACCTAGCAGTAGTAACTAACCTGTTGTGTCCGAGAACTTCTTATCTAGCCGAGAACAAAAACTGTGTGTCATCCGATATCTTTAGTTGCAGCAACTCTCTTCCACGATCCACTTGTGTCTTCAAAAAACAGAACCATTAAGAACCGGACCTTGCAACTTTCAACACCATCTTTAACTTTTTTGCAAAACCTTGTAGATCCTAGATCAAGGCACTCAAGCTTCGTTACAATTGTGGAAACCTGATGATCGTTGTAAGCTTAGGTTGTTTAGACCTTTAATCTAGGATAAATTAATAACAAAGGCAGAATATTCAATACATAGAATCATTGTTATTAACACAAGGTTTTTCTTCATATTATTCACTATACGCCCCAATTCTAGATGATCAATTCTAGAACGGTTACTCTAACTAGTAACAGGATCAATGGAATATTGATCTTGAGGCTACAACACTTATTCTGGGCATTTACATCTTTTCTATGCACACACATACATACTTTTTCTGGATGCATAAAACAATATGCCTGACCTCCTTTTATAGCATAAGGAGTCAAGGCTTACATGGAAACTAATAAAAGATATTAATGAGAGGTATCATTAATTATTCATCTTTATCTTTTCTCATTAATTTCATCTTAATCTTCTTTTTGGAACTAAATTTCATTATCTCTTACATCTTGTAGAACCCCATAATAACAACTTTGGTCCTTCTTGTTTCTATCTTGTTTCATTCTTGTTTTGTCTTATCAACTCAAATATAATTCCTAACAGAATGCCTTGCTAGGTGTTTAGCTGCACCTGCATTTCCATCATCACCACTTCCTATAGTACCTCACCCATATGGTAGCCCTAACCATGTGCGTGCACCCCCAGGCTTCAGAGCTGCCATGGGTAGATTGAGAGCCTCATCACCATCCACTCATCATCCACTACATCCATCCCACATTTCCACATCCACAATCATTACTTACATTTACCAACATTGTACCCTACTTCATTACCATTACCTCATCACCACTAACACAATACAGCCTTTACTGCTAGTACCACACCAGTCGACCGTAGAGAGGACACTCCCGGGGACGAGTCACCACCTCATAAGAGGTTATGTCTAACTACTCTCACATCGAGGTATGAGGTGGGGGAGAGTTCGACTGCTGCTCCTAGACCTACTGGAGGTCATGGGATAGACTATGGGTTTATCGGCACATTGGATGCCAAAACCAGACGTCAAAGAGCCACGGAGGTCGGCTATGAGATTAGAGATGTTTGGGTAGCCTGATAGAGGCTGTTGAGGAGGTAGCACCGACGACCCTCGAGAGGGTAAATGCTAGAGGGTGACTGAGATTGCTGAGGTTCAGGAGTCAGGACAAACAGGATGTTTATGCTGTGTAGAGGTGATACTCAGGATAGATAGACTTAGTTGTTCCAGAGAGTCGATGGATTGGTAAGGATAGACAGTTTCACTATGAGACTGCACGACTATTGGATCAGGAGGCTCTGGTTTCCCGATAGGCTTGGGCACATTCTGTTGGGTTGAGTTCGGCAGTTCATTATGAACTGCAAGCATTTTAGGACTCAATTCACAGATGCCAGGAATCTGTATCGCCATCACATGAGTCATGATGAGGACTTTGATTACACATATAAACTTCTTCATGCAGGGGACAGTTATTAGCAGCATTGGGACAGATTCAGGCACTTCAGGCTAGAGGTTAGACTCATGCAGATGATCGCGAGGGTGCTGATAGTTCTACCTAGGTTTACACTTCTCATATTGTATTCATAGCTATCATTATGTTAGTCGACTAAGTATTATGGGTTTTATGCCCAGCTAGCACGACAGTAGGACTTGTATATTCATTTCTTGTATCAGACAATCATGTATGTTTTCGTTATAATGAGTGTTGTAATATGTCATGTCGATCTCAATTCTGCTTAGTGTTTAGTGATTCCACCTATCATGTTTTATAATTTCTGTGTTGTGATGTGATCTTGTTATATATAATGCGTTGTATTATGTTATGTCAATCTCAATTCTGTTATGTGTTGTGATCCCATTCATGTTATATAATCACTGTGTGATGTGATCTTGTTATATATATGTTGTACCCATGTCATGTTGTGATGTTTATGAAAACTCACGTATTTTATATTGTTGTGATATAGAACAATATGCCACCAAGGAGATCCTCTGCTACTGCAAGGACTGCTGCTATTGCGGCTGCTACCCCTTATGACAAGCTGCTGCTGTTAACAGCTATCGAAGCAAGAGTGTCTGCTGGCACTTGCTAATCATTGAAAACTATTCGAAAATAGCAATAATGGTCTGGGTGTACGGAGAAGCCACTATTATGGACACTGGAATAAGAGGAACTGTACGCACTCCGCGTGAGTGTACATACAAGGATTTTCTAAATTGCAACCCCTTTCTTTTAAGGGTACTGAAGGAGTGGTTGTGTTGTCACAATGGTTCGAGAAGATAGAATCAGTGTTCCATATCAGCAACTGTGCTATGGAGAACCAAGTTAAGTTTGCTACTTGCACTTTCCTTGGAAAATGCTTCTAAACCAGTTGGACTCCCACATGAAGAATGGTAAGCTCAAGATGTTGCTTATTGCTATGGATGGAGGCACTAAAGAAGATGATGACAGTCAAGTACTGCCTAAGGTGTGAAATCAAGAAGTTGGAAATTGAGCTTTGGAACCTAAAAGTAAAGGGTACTGATGTCGCGAGTTACACTCTGTGTTTTCAAGAGCTTGCACTAATGTATGGAAGGATGTTCAATGAGGAATCAAATGAAGTTGAGAAATATGTGGTGGACTCCTGATAGGATTCAAGGGAAATGTAATGTCCATATCCAACCCAAGTGATGGACGAAAGAAATTGAGTTTAGCTAACGATAAATGGATCAAAAGTCCTTACTATTGCTGAAGACAAGCTAACAGAAAGTGAAAGTTAGAGTTAATGCCTACTTGGCAACAATCAAGGGCAACCAACACAAAACAAGAGGCAGGAAAACACTGGAAGGATACATTGCTGGGCCTGGTTGAAAAGAGGGAGTAGTACGTGATTATTGCACTGTGTACAAAATGAATAACTTCGACCCAAGGGCCATGTGCTCCATGGTGCAATATGTGCATGAAGATTCGGTCATCGGCTCGTGACTGTATGGGAGTTCTGGGTCCAAATGGTAATTGTAACATTGTGGGACTCCTGGGATTGAGCTCAGAATGCTGCACATGCTTATGAGTATGTGAGTGTTTCTAGGGGGCATTTCAAGAAAGAGCTGGCACGAAGTTGAAGAATAAAATCCGTGGTAATCAAGGTGGGAATGTCAATGCCCCAGCAAAAGTGTACGTGGTGGGCAATGCGGGGACAAACCCGGAATCCAACGTCGTTACAGGTACATTCCTTCTAAACAACCGCTATGCTTCTATCCTATTTGATACTGGTGCCGATAGAAGTTTTGTATCTACTACATTTAGCTCCCTAATTGATATCACACCAACTACATTAGACCATTATTACGATGTTGATACTAGGTATGATGGGAAATTAAATTGGGATAAACACTATCATTCGGTGTTGTACATTAAACTTCTTAGATCATCACTTTAATATTAACTTAATGCCCGTAGAACTTGGTAGTTTCGACGTCATAGTTGGTATAGATTGGTTAGCAAAGTACCATGTTGTCATTGATTGTGCCAAGAAGATCATTCGTATTCCCTGGGGAAATGAAACCCTAATTGTCCATGGTGACGGAAGCAGCCGGGGAAACAGGACTCGTTTGAACATCAATTTAGTTGCACCAATACTCTAAATAGTTGTTTGAAAAGGAACATCAGTCTTTTTGGCACATGTTACTACAATGGAGATTGAATACGGAGTCGGGGAGAAGCGACTTGAGGATCGCTACCAATCGTTTGAGATTTTCCTGAAGTATTTCCTGAAGATTTGTCGGGTCTTCCACCGACTCGACAAGTAGAATTCCAGATTGATTTGGCACCTGGTGCTGCACCTGTAGCACGAGTACCTTATCGATTGGCTCCTTCCAAAATGATAGAGTTGTCAGAACAACTGCAAGAGCTAATCGACAAGGCTTTATAAGGACCCTAGTTCCTCACCTCTAGGAGCTCGATCTTGTTTGTCAAAAGAAGAAGGATGATCTTTCCGGATGTGCTCCATGACTCCGGTAATAAATAAACTAACGGTGAAGAATCGTTATCCTCTCCCAAGGATTGATGATTTATTTGACCAACTACAAGGATCCAGTGTTTATTCGAAGATAGACTTACGGTCGGGTTATCATCAACTTAGAGTACGAGAAGAAGATATTCCAAAGACGACATTTAGGACTCGGTATGGTCATTACAAGTGATGCCATTTGGTTTGACAAATGCACATGCGGTATTCATGGACCTCATGAACCGAGTGTGCAAACCATACTTGGATAAGTTTGTAATTGTCTTTATTGACGATATACTAATTTATTCAAAGAACAAGAAGGAACATGAAGAACACCTTAAGGCAATTCTAGAACTGCTTAAGAAGGAGGAGTTATATGCTAAGTTTTCAAAATGTGAATTTTGGATTCCTACGGTACAATTTCTCGGTCACGTGATTGACTGTCAAGGCATTCACGTGGATCCTGCCAAGATCGAATCTATTAAAGATTGGGCGTCTCCTAAAACACCAACGGAGATTCATCAATTTTTAGGTCTTGCTGGATACTACCGAAGATTCATTGAAGGGTTTTCAAAAATCGCTAAGCCGATGACCAAACTTACTCAGAAGAAAGTCGCCTTTGAATGGGGTGACAAGCAGGAAGCAGCTTTTCAGACATTGAAGAATAAGTTATGTAGCGCACCTATCTTAGTTATCCTTCAAGGAGCTGAGAACTTCATTGTTTATTGCGATGTGTCACATAAAGGATTGGGTGCGGTGTTGATGCAAAACGAGAAGGTGATTGCTTATGCGTCACGACAGTTGAAGATTCATGAGAAAAATTATACTACTCATGATTTAGAACTTGGTGCAGTGGTGTTTGCTCTAAAGATTTAGAGACACTACTTGTATGGAACCAAGTGTATGGTGTTCACATATCATAAGAGTACTAACAAACATATTGACGAAAAGGAGTTGAATATGAGGCAACGTCGTTGGTTAGAGTTGCTCAGTGATTACGATTGTGAGATTCATTATCACCCGGGGAAAGCAAATGTTGTTGCTGATGCTTTGAGCAGGAAATAGCGAATTAAACCATTTAGAGTTTGAGCTTTAGTTATGATTATTAGTTTGGATCTTCCCAAACAAATCTTAAATGCTCAAACTGAAGCACAGAAACCAAAGAATCTCAAGAACGAAGATGTAGGAGGTATGATCAGGAAGGATATACCGAAGGAAAAGTTGGAACCCTGTACCGACAGAACCCTATGCTTAAATGGCAGGAGTTGGTTGCCATGTTATGGTGACTTGAGGACTGTGATCATGCACGAGTCCCACAAATCAAAATACTCCATCCATCCGGGTTCTGACAAGATGTACCAAGACATAAAGAAGCTATATTGGTGGCCCAATATGAAAGCCGACATCGCCAAATATGTTAACAAATGTTTGACATGTGTTAGGGTCAAGGCCGAACACCAAAGGCCATCGGGTTTTTTGGTACAACCCGAGATACCCCAATGGAAGTGGGATAACATCACAATGGATTTTATCACAAAGCTTCCTAAGTCATCGCAGGCCTATAAACACCTTTTGGGTGATTCTTGGACCGACTTACGAAGTATGCAATCTTCGTACCAATGAGGGAAACTGACCCCATGGAGAAGTTGGAAAGGATGTACCTAAATGAGGTAGTCACAATGCATGGAATACCTGTCTCGATCATTTGTGATCGTGACCCTAGATTCGGATCAAATTTCTAGAGGTCACTTCAGAAGGCTTTGGGTACTAATTTGGATATGAGTACTGCGTACCATCCACAAACTGATGGACAAAGCGAGAGAACTATCCAAACTCTCGAGGATATGCTACGTGCTTGTGTGATCGACTTTGGAAATGGTTGGGTTAAACATTTACCCTAGTTGGTTTTCTTACATTATAGTTATCACGCTGGATTTTAAGCGATGCCACCGTTAAAGCGCTTTTCGTCGAAAGTGTCGTTCAACTGTTTGTTGGGCCGAGGTTGGACAAGTTCAACTCACCGGTCCAGAAATAGTCCAAGAGACAACTAAGAATGTCATTCAGATCAAGCAAAGAATGCAAGCCGCTCGTGATCGAAAAAAGAGTTACACCGATTTAAAGCGTAAGCCGATGGAGTTTCAAGTTGGGGGATGGGTCTAATGATGCTCAAGGGTTTCACCTTGGAAAGGGGTCGTACGTTTTGGCAAACGGGGAAAGTTAAACCCTAGGTATGTTGTACCTTTCAAGGTGCTGTAAAAGGTTGGATTCGTTGCTTACAAGCTTGAGCTTCCCCAAGAATTGAGCAGGGTTCATAATACATTTCATGTATCCAACTTGAAGAAATGTTATTCCGATGAACCATTAGTCGTTCCATTGGAAGGACTTCATGTGATGACACGATCCAGTCTGTGGTATGGAACCATAGAGATCATGGATCGAGAAGTCAAACGGTTGAATCAAAGTTGTATCCCAATTGTCAAGGTTCGATGGAACTCGAGGAGAGGTCCTGAGTTCACATGGGAACGTAAAGACCAATTTCAAAAGAAGTATCCGCACCTCTTCACTAAACCCGTACCTTTGTCAAGTGTTGCGACTTGAGCCTTGGGGACAAGGCTCTTCTAACGGGAGGAGACTATAACATTTCACATTTTCAGGTCATTTACGACTTCAATTGTTCTATTATTTATTTTTAGGCTTTTACGCGTTTACTTTTAATTTTTATCGTTAAGCTAAATTGCTTAAACTAAAAATGATCATTTAACATAAACATGCATCAATCAATTAAATGTCTACGTCAAGTAAGTGTTATAAAGTTATTAGGATGATAATTTATAACTTTATGCTTTTTATTTTTATTGGTTACGTAAAACGTTTACGTATAGTATTTAAAAACAACTACTTTTGCTTGCATGACAAACATAATCCACCTACACGTCAACAAATACCCATTAATACCCACAATACTAAAAATATCATAAAACTTTATCCTATTCAGCCCCTAAATGAATTTTGCACATATGTAATACATACACTTGAAATTAAATCCTTAAACCTCCACTAACACTAATAAACTATCATATTTGTTATCCAATGGATCTAAACCTTAAAGTTAACAACCAAATCTTGTCTCCTAAAAATTGTAGTTTTGGCTGAAAATTGGGGGCAAAGAGCATGCCTCAAGCTGAAATCTTATCATTCTTAACATAAGAAGAACATGCCATACATTATCCCTACTTTTTATATACAACTTCTACCCAAAGAAACCCTAAATATCTAAAAAACCAATAAAAACCTTACCCCCTTGAGCCTTAGGAACTTGGTTACAAGGAAAAACACCGACACCAAACCTTTGATAGGAATTGCTTAAGTGGTTTTACTTCTAGTTTATGCTATAAATAAGACCCATAAAGCAACTAGTATGCACACACTTATCATTTCAAAGAAAAACAAAGCACAAAAACCCTATCTTGATCACTATAGCCCACGGCTCAACCACAAGAACTTTTATAGTTTTCATTTCTCAAGAGTTACAAGCATACAAGGGTCATTACTAATCATATATAAGGTGTCTTGGAAGCTTGGTTTGGGTTTTACAAGAGTTTATACAAGGAAGGTTTCAAATTAGGGTTTTCAAGAAAACTAGGGTTTTCTAAACCTAATTTGCTAATTAGGGTTTTCTTGGTTGGGTTTGATCTTGTTTATCACTCATCTTACACTCATCTAAGGTTACCTAAAACCCGAATCTTTTCAATACATTCATTTCATATATTATATAATTGTGTATAGTTAAATCATTACCTAGGTTTTCTTATTAAAGTTTATAAGATGAAATCATATGTATACATACACGGATTTATTTTATGTACGGTTAAGATGATGTTTTAAATATGTTAATATATTTAAAACAAGGATTAACAAGCCATGGATAAATTATATAAAAATTTGTCAAGTATTGATTATTTATTTAATTATAAAGTTTAGATAAGTAAATAAATATGTTGGACAATTTTCTTAGACAATATGGACCTATTATGATGGACACGATGTAGATGACTTAAATTATATACCATGGATGTTAATTTATAAATTAGAAGACTTGTGATAATTTTATAAAGTTTAAAAGTGTATAAAATAAGTTAATTAACCTTTTATATGCTACTGTTCATTCGAACGAATTGACATTTTATTTTATATTTTATAAACATAGTACATTTACAAGGATCGTAAGCATATAAGAAACTTGAAAATCCGATAAGTAACGAAGGAGTTATGATTTTAGTATAAAAGTGTTTTTATAAAACTAAGTTTATAAAAACTATATGATTTCGAATCTGAGATATTCCTTTTATATGTTTTTGTAAAATTAGATATTGTAAGGATTCTAAAAAGGTAAGAAAGTTGAAAAACCAATGGATAATGAACTAGTTATGACTTTTTCATGTTTATGTAATAAAATAAACAAAAGTGACTTTATAAAACTAATTTTATGGTTGTTTTATAAAAGTATTTTTAATAAAAATCGTAATATTAGGAATCTGATAAAAATGGAAACTTATTTTTCTGATGAAATACAACTTATGAGGATTTCAAAACTGTAAGGTATGTTAAAAATGAATTTGAAATGAAGAAGATACGTCATTTACCACTTTACGATAAAAAGTATTTTTATAAAAGAAGTTTTATAAAATAGGCTACTATTCATAATAGTGGGCTAATGGATTTATTTTGTTGCTATAGCTTATTAAAATTACAGAAGACGTGGGCGAAAGAAATTCACTAAAAAACCGAATTAAAACGAATGAGATAATGGTTATATAACAATTTCAACAATTAATATTTATAAAAATCATTTTTATAAATATATACATACTGTTACTGTTCACAACTGAAAAAATACACATAATAAATGTAATGGTTGATTAGATTTTTCAAATACGAAACCATACATATAAAAGAAACGTATTAAACGAGGTAAAACAATTAAATTACGACATTTTTACATATTACAATACATTAATTTTATAAAGTAGTTTTTAGATAATTTAATTAAAATTGCGATTAAACTGTTAACTGTTCATCAGAAACACTATATTTACAAATATGAAATTTAAATATATCAACAAATACGAACCACGATTATAAAAGAATATGCAAAACGAATTGAAACGAAACAAAGTGATATACAAGGGTCTCACACATAAACTTATGCACTTTTTTACATGTGCACTATTTTGTGAAATCAATTAAACTAATATAATAATGTTATTAATAATTACTAAAGGGGAAAAAACTAATTACTTTTTCATAAACGAACTAATTGTTGGAACAATTTTAACATTTCACAATACGGAATTCATGAACAATATTTACAAATGCAAATCAAATTGTTTAAATTTAAAATTAAACAAACACTTTTAGGTGGTTATGTAACTATATAGAATTGTGTAAGGCATTGGTTATTTCAAAATTGCACAGTAACTACGACCATATTAATTATGTTACATTCCGGAGAACATCGCTTTCCGATTCACTTCACTTGATTTATACATTCACTTCATTTGTTAGGTGATTTCATAAGCTCCAAGTTTTACTATATTAATGATTTTACAACTTTTAGGTGAAAACATGCTTTGTTTTTTAACAAATTGACGTAAGTGTACATTATTATCTTTATTACGTGTTTGCCTAATACGCTAACCATCTGAGCCCATTAATCACAGTAACTATCAATTACTTTGTGTGAGCGCGAATGTTATAAATAGATCTATTGGGGTTGACATCCCCATCCGGGTGAGTAGCTCTCACTGGTGTCACAGAGTGAACCAACAGATGTATACCATGTCGGATTCGGATGTTGCGGGTTAGAACATCATCACGGGAATGTAGGCAATTTATATTGCAATTCCATGAACATGTCGAGCTCGGTGTCATGAGCTTTAGGGAAAACGTAATTACATTTGTGATGTTTGCATCTGTTGCATTATCATACACTTAAAAATCTTACGGTCCTACATTACATTTTACATAAACCTATGAATTCACCAACTTTATGTTGACGTTTTAAGCATGTTTTTCTCAGGTCAATGAGAGCAAACTAGGTCTAAGGATACATTAGGATAGTCTTTTGGGAGTCATGCATTAGAGATTTGGAGTCATTACATGTTGGGATATTGTTATGATCTAAAGTATTTGATATCAAGTGTTGAACAATTTAAGCCGTTGTGCTTTGTATTAAACAATTTCAATAAATCCAATGTATCGTATTTTAAACGACTCTTTTAGAGGTCGTTCTCATATCTTGTGCTATTGATCTATAATGTAACGCTCCCGGACACATTATTCTGCTGCGACCCAAATTTGGGGGTGTTACAGTGTATCCTCCCAATACACCTGCAAAGCTGGTCCCCAAAGTCCTCCTAACAAAAATTCAAGTACAAGTAAATATTTATTCTCTAGTACAACTTTTTTTAGAATTTGATAAAACTTGTAAAAAGAAAATCACACCTATGGGTATCACTGAAGGGGAAAGGGGTTTTGAACAAACAAAGACATGTTATCTCACCGAGGTAATCTCATTTTTCAAAACAATCAAAGAACATTTTGAGGAAATTCAAAAAGCTCTCATCAACGGAATTAAAGAAATAAAAGAAGTTTTTGATCAAATGGAGGCTAATGTGGACCAACATGTTGTTGATAAGAAGTGAAATGAAATTAAGAGAAAAAATATTCTCATTGAGAATGAGAACCTAATTGTTGAATGCTTGTCCAAAGATGTGTTTTATATTGCAATAGATTATGTGCGTACTGTATCTAGATTTTCTGACATGCATGATGCTTACACTGTTGTACAAAAACGTATTGCCGAACTTCAACTGAGATTCCTACTCTGACAACAAAAGACCAAAAAAGATGGACCATGATGAGATGATTAAAACATTTTTCCAGACTTTAAGTGGAAAACATTAATTTTCATTGAAGTATCAACATCTTAAGAACGGTTTTGGAAACAAAAAATTATTAACATCTCGGATGCTCCTGCAATTTGAGTCATGTCTTTGTAATCAGGAAAGCTAAAGAACAGCTCAAGGAAGGGCAATACATTAGAGAATTGAAAGAGAAAATTTCATGTTTGCAAAAGAAACATAGTGCGGCAAATCCTATTCTTGACTTTAAGGCCTTAGATTCTCAGAACAAATATTTACATGCAAAAGTCAACGCGCTTCAAGATCTAAATAAGCGTTTTAGGGCAGAAAATGAAAACGTTAAGCAGCATTACAAGGAATAGTATGATTCAATCAAGCTAACGCGTGCTAAAACTATTGAAAAGGCAACATATATTGTTACTAAATTGAGACCTAAAGGCTCAAATAAAATGGAAAACAAAATGCGTCACTATTCCTGATCATGTGAAACCAAAAGTTCTTGCCCCTGGTATGTATGCTATCGATGTTGAACTAATTCCCCCTCGAAATAGAAACAATAGGGAGGTTCATCTACAATATCTCAAACATCTTAAGGAAAGTGTAGGAACTCTTCGCAAGATTGTTGAAGAGGCCAAGGTTGAAAAACCATTAGATAGCTCACTTGCATCTGCCTGCCTTTACACTAAACACTCTCAGGAATTACTTGAATATGTGATTGGCACTTGTTCGAGAGATTTTAATAAAAGAGATAGAAAGATTTCTACTGCCCCTTTAAATAGGAAAATGCAAGTTACTTTTGTGGAACCAGGTGAAACTTCAACTAATAACTCATAAACACATGTTGAGCGATAGAAACCGAAAAAGACTAATGAACCTATGATTAATTCTACAGGAGATAAATGCACTAAGCTACGGTTAAACCTAGGAGCAATACAAAGAAAGATAGGACCTTGCCAGCTAATAGTAACAAGAAGAAAGTAGAAGACCATTCTAGGACTAATAAGTCTAGTGTGAAATAAGAGAATCGTGTTGATTCTAGTATTAGCTATAAGCGTACTGTCATTCATTCAAATTCTAATTCTGTCTGTAAAACTTGTAACAAATGCTTAATGTCCTTTAATCATGATAAATGTGTTGTGAAATCTTTAAAGTTTGTTATGACATCCCCTGTCAACAAGGTTTAGAGAGTTAAGCAGGTTAAGCAAGTCTGGCAGGCAACTGGAAAGTTGTTTACCAATGTCGGATTTCAGTGGCAGCCCACTGGAAGGATATTCACTTTAGGAGAACAGTGCTCTTTAACTAGATTTACTAAATCCAAAGTAGTGCATGTCAAACAACCTGAAAGCATTATTACTAGTGAAATTGTGATAACTGGGAGATTAAGTAACACTTCTCAGAAACCATTAACTAGGTACCAACATAAAAACAAACAGGAAAAAGTAATTCCCACTGACACTCCCACTATAACTGTCACACAATCAATTGATGATTTTGTGAAACTTTCTGTTTGTGCTAACCAACATGACCCCAACATAAATTGGGGATCCAACGTACCAAACTCTCCATATTCGTCTGTTTTCAAATGCATGTCGTATAGATCGTCCTTTGGTATTTGGATTTAGGTTGCTCAAAACATATAACGGGGAATCGCTTACGGCTCATGAATTTTGTAAAAAAGCTCACGGGGGATAGTTAGATTTAGGAATGATCATTTTGGTACATCATGGGTTACGAAGATTACGTGATTGGTGATAGTGTGATCTCCAGGGTATACTATGTGGAAGGACTTGGACACAATCTCTTTTCTGTAGGGCAATTCTGTGATTCAGACCTTGAAGTTGCATTCAGAAAGCATTCGTGTTATGTTAGAATGGAAGATGGTGTGGACTTACTTAAAGTTCTTGGGGCTCAAATTTGTACACTATCTCTGTTGAAGACATGATGAAGTCCTCTCCCATCTGCTTATTGTCAAAATCCTCAAAGAACAAATCATGGTTGTGGCATCATCGGTTAAACCATTTAAACTTTGGTACCATCAATGATCTTGCTAGAAAAGATTTGGTAAGAGGCTTACCAAGGTTAAAGTTTAAGAAAGACCATCTTTGCTCGGCTTGTCAACTAGGAAAGAGCAAGAAGTATACCCACAAACCTAAATCTGAAAACATCATTATGGAAGTTCTACATACCCTTCACATGGATTTATGCGGACCAATACGAGTACAGAGTATTAATGGAAAGAAATACATTTTGGTCATCGTGGATGATTATTCAAGATTCACATGGGTTAAGTTTTTGAGGTCGAAAGATGAAGCTCCAGACTTTGTCATCAAATTTCTCAAGCAAATTCAAATGGTCTTAACAAAACTGTCAGATACATCTGAAAGAACAAGGCACAGAATTATGTTAATCAATTATGACTGAGTAATAGAAAAAGTAGGCATTTTTACAAAAATTCTTGTTCCAATGAACTCCTCACAGATCGCGTTGTTCGAAAGACAAAATCGGACTCATGGGAAGCCTGCTCGAACAATGCTGATATTTTCAAAAGCTCTGATGTTTCTATGGGCAAAAGTGTTGCTACTTGCTTGCATAAACCCCAAACAGAAAATTGTTTTCCCCCTAATTCATACTTGTCATAACAAAACCCCATATGAGCTTGTGCATGATAAAAAAAACCTGATCTTAAATTTCTTTGAATTTTTGGTGCTCTTTGTTACCCTAAAAATGACAGCGAAGATCTTGAAAAATTGAAAGCAATAGCAGATGTTAGGATTTTCATTGGTTATGCTCCTAATAGGAAGGGTTATCGAATCTACAACAAGAGAACCCACCGAATCATGGAAACTATTCACGTGCAATTCGATAAGTTGACTGAGCCAATGGCTCCTGTGCACATCCGTATAGGACTTGAGCCTATTTTATTAACGCCTGGACAAATCAGTTCAGGGCTCGTACCAGATCCAATTCTTCAGCTGTCCTTATTCCCACAACTAATATAGATCTGGAGATTTTATTCCAACCAATGTTCGATGAATACTTTGAACCCCCTAGTGTTGAACAACCGGTGAAACTAATAATCCTACACTAACAAGCGCAGTTTTCAAGATCTATTTTTTAGCCGACACCATCGTCTAGATCAATAAATCAAGATGCACTCTTAACAAAGTCTTCACGTCTTTTTGGATGTACAACTTCCTATCTCACTTCAAGGTGTTGCAATTGACCGTACTATTAAAGATAACATGTTTGCTCATGCTGACAACGATCCCTTTGAAAACGTATTTGCTCTAGAACTGAGTTCTGATGAGATCATTCCCAAATTCCAAGGGGAATTTATGCAGCTAAATCCGACCAAGAATTCAACCAAATGATCACCTAGAAAAATGGTCAAAGGATCCACCCCAATGGAGAATATAATTGGTAATCCCACTCGTCCGGTATCCAATAGGAAACAGTTAGCCACCGATGCTTTGTAGTGCTTCTACAATTCTGTACTGTCAAAAGTTAAACCCAAAAATTTCAAGTCTGCCATGACCGAAGATTGCTGGTTTGAAGCGATGCAAGAAGAAATTCACGAGTTTGATCGACTTCAAGTATGGGAATTAGTGCCACGACCGGACTGTGTCATGATAATCGCTCTCTAGTGGATTTATAAAAGTCAAGCTTGATAAATAGATAATGTTTTGAAGAACAAGGCACAGTTAGTACTAAAGATATCAACAATAGAGGGGATTGCTTGAAGAATCATTCTGCACCAGTGCACGAATCGAAAGTTATCAGGAATATACATTGCAAACGCCGCTAAGCAATAACATACCATCTACCAAATGGATTCAAGAGGCATTTTTAAATGGCCGAGCTGAAGAAGAAACTACTCAGTCAACTAGAGGTTTTCGTTGATCCAGATCATGCCTACTCACGCTACCACTGAAGAAGACTCTGTATGGCATAAAGCAGGCACCAATGGCATGGTAAAAAACCACTTATCAAGGTTTCCTTCTGATAACAAGTTCCTCCAAAGGAGTCCGTTGATCCTACATATTCACCAGGAAAAAAGGGAAACAAATTCTTTTTTTGTTTAAATAATATGAATGATATCAAATTTGCTGTCAACTGGTCCTAACGACCTGTGACCAATTTCAAATGAGATGAGTTCAAAATTTACATGTCCATGATGGGACAAATGTCATTTTTCTTAGGATTACAAGTTTCTCAAAGTCTCAAAGACATCTTCATTAATCAATCTAAATATGCTCAAGAAATTTTTAAAAAATATGGAATGGATACGTCTGACCCTGTAGGTACACCAATGGTGGATAGATTAAAATTGGATGAGGACCCCTTAGGGATTCCAGTTGACCAGACACGATATCGAGGTATGGTCGGATCCCTAATGTATCTCACTGCTAGTAGACCTGACCTTGTATTCACCGTATGCATGTGTGCTAGGTATCAGTCTAAGCCTACCAAAAAGCACCTTGAGGCAATTAAACGGGTCTTTTGGTACCTTAGAGGCACCATTAACTAGTCTTTGGTATCCGAAGGATACTACTATGGCACTAACGGCCTATGTAAGACGCGATCATAGGCAGGATGTCAGATTAACACGTAAAGAAGAACACGTAAGGAATGCTAGTTCTTGAAATAAGTTAGTGAGCTGGTTCATCAAAGAAGACAAAAAGCACTGGCTATCTAAGACCACATAGTCTGAATACATTGATCCATGTCCGGATGTTTGCTCAGAAAAACCTATTGAAGCGTACAGCTGACTTGACAACGGCTTTACATTCAATAAGACACCTCTGTATTGTGATAACATAAGTGCTATTGCTCTCTGCTGCAACAATGTCCAACATTCTCGATCAAAGCACATCGACATACGTCACCATTTCATAAGAGAGCAAGTAGAGAATGGCGTGGTTGAACTTTACTTTGTGACGACGGATTACCAACTTGCGGACATATTCATTAAGGCGTTACCAAGAGAGCGGTTCGAATTTCTACAGTGTCCTCCCGCACTTTGAATGAAAGATATTCACCGATCTCTAAATGTCTTTAGGAAAAGGAGAATGATTAAAGGAGTGTCTTCATGTATCCTATGTATATGTTGTATATATTTAAAAACACAAAAATAAAAATACAAAAATATAAAACCTACAAAAATCATAAAAATTAGAAAACAGAAAATAACAAAAATATTTTTTCAAGACATGTCTTTTGTAAATCGATAATATTTACGGACCTAGAAATTTCGTTCAATAATGACACGGGTCTTTAAATAAAGTTCGAGCAGAAGTTCTAATCTTTTAAAACATGTCTTCATGGCTTGCAGTTATTTCTGACTGCAACCCGCTTTTCAATCTGAGGAACGCATGTCGCCAAAAAGACAGATGTTCCTAACAACGGGTAATTAATTTTTCCCGGGCATGGATTACTTGATATTCGTGAATCCAAGGAATAATGTACGTTTCAGTGCATTATTTCTTATTCGGAAGAGAAGTCTTCCTTTTTTATAACCAAATAATTTTCTTCTTAATTGATTCTTCAAAATTATTTTTGTTAATCACGGTGGAAAAAGTGTTGTTGAAAATTACTCAATTCAGGTTTTTACAATAAACTTTTTAACTCAAACAACGACTACTGCTCTTTAACTAGAACATGGGTCATTATTTGAGGGGGAGAGTGATTTCAAGTTTATTGCATCAAACGGGTTTCTAAAACATCTCACAATTAACGGTAAAAGGTTTTCTATTTGAACGGGGTTATAACATGCGGGGGAGTTAATTAAGCTTAACTTAAAGGGCCAATATTGTCTCCTGTTAGAAAGTTTAGGGACTTAGATGCAATTTGCTATGTGTTTCCTACACTTTATAAACAATAGGGACTAAAACTGCCATTTCAAAAACTTACTTAATCTTAGAAAACCTTTAAGCCAAAAATAGAAGGAAGTAGAAACCTCAGGGACCAATTCTGCCTAAATCGAAACCCTTAGTATAATAGGTAGCGATTTGGTAATTTTGGTCAAACACTCACTCTTCAGTCAAACTTAAAAAGACACTCTCACCCACGCAAACCGCTACATCAAATCGGCACTATCCATCCCTCAATTTCCTGTGTTTCTCTTGATAAGGTATCACTTAAATCGCATTCTATGACCTTAGATCTATCTGTAACTTAAAGGAATCACTACAAAACACTTTAAATCTTTGTCAATCTCTAGAAACGAGTCTTAGGGTTTTTCAAAATCTAAAATATTGTTTGGATTTTGTAATTGAAGGGTGGGATAGATGCGGATTAGGATGTTGATCACTTGATCTTGAATGCCTTAACATAGATCAATTACATTTGTGTGATTTGATTAACTTTGTATGCGTCTTTTGATTGATATCATTATGTGTGTTTATAATGATGGTTTTTCTGTTGGGATTTGTTCCCTAGGGTATGATGATGTAGTTTGAATGTTTGCTTGAGATCCTCTTTCAATATATTGCCTGATTTGTTGATTTTTGTGTATGGGTTGACTTTTAAAAGTCAACAGTGTGTTGTTTGTTGTTGAAATTAGTTGGTGTGCATTTATATGTTGGTATAATGTCTTGTTAGAGTAGCAAAACAAGTTTGCATGTCCCCCTCAAGTGTCTAAAGGTTTTCGTGGCTTAAGAGTCAGATCATGGCTCGATTATGATGTAATGTTAAATCTTAGGGTGTTAAAGTTGATTCCTGAATGATTAGGTAGAACTAAGATGCCTGGAAGTGAACTTTGAATAGCCAAAATGATAGAAAATTAAACTTAAGTTTAGATTTCTTCATGGCGGTTTGCCATATTGTTCATAGCGATTTGCTCTTGTAAGCTTAGGTAGCTGTTTGCTAGAATTTCTAGATAGCGGTTTGCATGATGAGCTTGATAGCGGTTTATTATAAATGCAAGATAGCGGTTTGCCTTTGATGTGTTTGATAGCGGTTTGCCATGAAACTTTAGATAGGGGTTTGCTTAGTTTAAAGATAGCGGTTTAATAAATATGAATAGTTTATTCAAGACAGGGAAACCGCTACGTGGTAGCGGTTTGGTGAAAATATTTTAAAGCGCTATTTCAAAAATTCTCCAAATGGTAGCGGTTTGATTAAAAATGATTAAAATATTCATAGAGGTTTGGTCACAGCGGTTTGATTAAATTGACTAAAATATAATCATATCAGGCTATTGGCCTATAAGCGGTTTGAGAGTCAAAATTTAGAATAATATTATTAATTATACTTAATTTATACTCAATAGTGGATTTACAGATTCTTCTCTGGTCGGTTTTGACAAACCCACTTCTTAGCGGTTTTGGCCAATTCCCCGCTTCCATAGAGTTTTGACCAAACGCCCTCATAGCAGTTTGGGTCGTTAAACCCTAGAAGCGGTTTTGGTAACAATGGGAACGGTTTGCAGCCAGATCTAACAAGGTTTTCGACCCATTAAGCCTGATACCATTCGACCTTAAGAGCCCTATCCAACAAGGCCCCAATATACCAGAAGTTTAACTCCCATCCGGGCCTTGTTAACTTATGATTGGGTTCAACGGATGTCTTCTGGACCTATGACCAAAGTTGACTTATGTTGACTTCTGGTTAGACCTAAGTCAATGACCACTGACTCAATGTGAAGTATTCCATCATACTTGACTTAATCACACCTTAAATCAACTAAGCATGTCAGAAACAATCAAGACTCAATTTCTCACTAAACCTCAAATATGTGTCATGTCTGCCTATCTTTGTTGATATTCATGTGCAGATAACATGGCTAATGAGAATGTTCCCGCTCTTGCTCCCACAATATTTGACTATCAGATACTACCATTTAGTGCATGGGTCTCATTGGAAAGAGCAACTATGTCTTGGATCTTCAAAAGAAGTAAATAAACCCAATCTTTCAGATCTCTGTGGATATTCTGCAAAACACAACAAACTTTCTTCAGAGCATTCACCTACCTATCTCGTCCTGCTTCCACTCACTACATTCAACATTTTGGCGAATACCCCTTACACAGGAGGCAAAGACTAGGGTTTACCATTTTCAGTTGGATGAAGACTGGTTCATACTGGACGCAAATCTTCTAAGGGAAGCTTTAGAGATAACACCCATTGATCAAGCTGATTAGTTAGAGTCACCTCCTTCGGGTAATGCAATCATGGACTTTGTGAATGAGCTGGGCTATACAGAGGAACTTCACTTTGTGTCAAGAATGGTGGCGAATAACCTATATTAGCCTTGGAGAGAAATATTGTCGATGATCAACCAATGTCTCACAAGCAAGACATTTGGGTATGATAGCATTGTTAGATAGAAAATAATGCTAAAATGTTAACATAATATTTATTCTGATACTCTCTACTCTAACGTTTATGATTGAACACAAAATGTAAAAACGATAATGACAAAATCTTAAATGTAAACAAGTAATTAGTAGTAAATTTTCATTTCGAAAATTTAATCACTTAAAGATATGAATAAACAAATGCTTAATGCATTTCATGATCAAAGGATTTTTTTATTTAACCTCACACTTTTTATAAAAATGTCACAAACATTTTTATTTATCTTATAACAAACAAACAATTGTTTTCATTCTAAAAAAATGTTTATTCAAATAAATATTAAAATTCAGAATTATTCTTACCCAACAAAAAACGCTAGAACATGTTCCAAACAACACATCCCCCAGAAAAGACAAAAAAGGGAGCGTCTGGGCTAGGCGGCCCCTTAATTTTAAGGGGACCGACACCTAATTAAAGGGACTGCCCAGACAAAAATCTAGCTCAGCTAGCCTATAAATACTGGACTATTCCCCACTGATTTTCTCACCTTTTGCATACTCTTTTATCTCTTTCTGTATCACTAAAAATCAGTTATACAGCTGCTATCTTCTTTCCTTTGATCCTTTAATCCATAAAGAGACTTTGTTTCCAGTGATCTCCATCAGCTTACATTACTCCTCATGTGCAAGAAGAAAATCCGATCCTCTTATCATCAAGTCAAGCAGTGTTATAGTTTTAGAGGTTTGGTGTTATTGTATAAAGTTGTGTAGACTCTCAATGGATTATACAACATCATTTGGTGTATCATTGTGAAGGTGTGTATCGTAGTTTGTGTATCATGGAGTAGATTGTGGTGATTAAATTGTAAGTATAAGTTAATCAGGTGATCTATGTAGAGCGTAGTTTAGACTTTGGTGTGATCGTCAACTATGTGTCTTGGTTGTGAAGAGAAGAGAAGTTGTGAAGTAAAGATAAGTAGTGAAGGAAGACAAGTCGTGAAGTGAAGCAAAGTTGTGAGTTGTTGTGAAGTAGTGTGGTTAGTCGTGATAGATTGGTTCTAGCTAGGATTAGAACTCGACATTTCGCTTAGTGTCAGAAATTGTTATAGCAAAGTTGTTGTATCGGTTCTATCTCCGCTCTAAGGAGTTTGTTATTGACATAGTTAAAAGACCTCTGAGTTTGGTGCTCGCGAAGTGGAGTAGGCGAAAGAGGGCTAATCGTTAACCGAACCACACAATAAATATTGTGTTGAGGTTTGATCTTTTCTAACTCTATCTCTTGTCTTTCATATTTACTTATTTCTTACTTCTCATTATTAGAATTGTGCACAAATTTGATATCACATCTAAATCGAATCTAAGTTTTTATCAACAAAACATAACATTAATTTAAAAAAGAGGTACACCATTCAAACCCCCTTCTAGTTTCCACAATATGATCAGAGCCAACAGGTCAAACAAGATTTTTAAAATAAACTGTATTATTATAAAAACTGTGAATCGATCTAATGGAATCAGAAAAATATTTTAGAACAAGGCAATCAAGAAAGGACCACCTCATTTGAAAGATGGGTATTATTTATTAGAAAAATAGCTTCCAAAACTTAAGTGAAATCAAAAGATCTAATCTTATGGTAAATTTATAACTTATTGTTATTTTCCACCTATTCCACAAAATAATCCAGAAACTACAAAGGATAAATTGTACCATTTGATAAACAAAAACGATGATCTTAAAAGAAACTGCAAAAAATAATGAATAAACATCACCCAAATTGCGGGTCGGCAACGAATAAGGGTCCCGGGGCGTGTTACTTCTACAGATCAATAACACCAAGATAACTAAAAAGAACGAGACCAAAAGTCTTTTAAAACTGATACAATTGGATTTAATAAAAGTATGTAGTTACAAAAGCCCAAGCTCTTTACTGTTTACCCTTGTTATTATTACAAATGATTCTCCAGTCCCATAACAGATATACAAAATGTAATGCGACTAAATCTCTAATGCAGACTTCAAAATATTACCACCAATCGGTATCCTCGCACCTCGTGCTTAATAGACCTCCCTAAAAAACATCTTGCATTTAAAAACGTCAACAAAAAGTTGGGAGAATTTCATAGGTTTATGTAAATTATAGCAGGACCGCAAAGACTTTCCCATGAAAAATGCAACAGATCTGGCAGACTTCAAACAAAATCAATTACGTTTGGCCTAAGCTCATGACAATGCCGAAGCTCGACCATAATTGAATCTACAATATATAAATATTTCCTACGTATAGCCCGTGATCGAGTTCAACCTGTAGCCACAATCCAGTATCCTTATGAAATAATTCAATCTCCAGTTTATACTAGTCACCCGACAATGGTAGGTCAAATCCCAAATAGTATCTAATTATAATCATTCGCGCCACAATTCCCAGTATTCTTCAGTATTAAAATGACAGTTCACTGAATTCAAATAGGCATAGTGGGTTACCTACGCTAACTTAGGCAACACTTAATCCAATGATAAAATTGATACAACTTGCGTCCAATTTAAAAACATGGCAATGTTTCCAACCCAAAAACTTGGTAATTTAATAAATGTAAAACATGGGGCTATGAACTCACCTTGAGTGAGTAAACTGATAACAAAATATCCCCCAGTAAAAATGCGTCACGCATAAGACAGCCTCGAATGCAACCTAGTTAATATAAGTGTCGATCAGTATTAAGCAACTTTCTAACAACAACTGTATATAAGTCCTATATAGTATTATCATGTACTATTGTTCGTGCTATCATAATTTAAGAGGTCATGACATGACGTACGGGATTAGAAACTTAAATCTTAAATCCAACTAACTCGACAAAACGCCATCCACAGAAGCTCATTTTGAATTCCCTAGTAATAAAACACTTCAATAACTAATAACATATCTGTTTCTAATTATGGCTAAATCACATCTAATCGTTTAACGTGAATATCGATTTATAAAGAAAAAACGTTTATAATTACGCCTTTAGCAAAAATGACATACTTATGTCGTTTAATGCCCTGTATTCTCTCGGCGTTCCTTACCCCCAATATAAGCCTCGATACGTAGGCTTTTGTATTAAGAAGAGTGACATAAAAATCACATTTTTAGTTTTTTAGATTCAGTGATGAATAGTATTTTACTGTTCATAACAGCTATAAAATCGTTTTTATACTTTTAATTAACGTAAAAACCCGTTTTAGTCGTATCTTATTCGTTATAGCTCCATTTTTAGCGATTCTTTTGAACACGTTCTCATAATTGAAAGTTTTAATCATATTAAATGATGTTTTAAGAAAGTATAAGTTATTTGCCATAGATAGTAAAATTTTTTATAAAAATTTGTTTAATAAAAGTAGTTAGCGTCGTAAACTTCTAATTAGTGTATCTTCTTCGTTATTAATTCCTTATTTTTCCAGTTTCTATTCATTTTGGACATCCTCAATGAGGTGTCTATCTTATAAAACATAAAAGGTGCGTCAACAAATTCAATACCATAAACAAGAGGTTTGGAGTTATGTGTTATAACATGTTTTTATAGGCTCGATTTTGGTATCATTAAGCGTCAACACTTAATTGCACATACTTTTTTTTAAAAACAAATCAATTATATCTTATGTCTTACATATAAAAAATCCATTAGTTCATACTTTGGCTCATGTGAGATCCCAGCTAAAAAGTTTAAAACATGTTTTTACATCATTTCATTTGCAAACTTATCAAGTTAACATAAAACCCTAAATTTGCACTTATACATGTTCATACTTAACCAACATGATAAAACACTTATACTTCCTTTAAACATGATATAACATCCATAAGACATGTAAATACGTTTCTACAAAACATGTAATCAAATGTAAAAAATCCATTTCTACATATCAAAAAGTACCCTAAATGGTGATTTTAGAGCTAAATATAACATAATGAACACATAAAATCTTAGTTATGAAATGATTACTCTTTTCAAATAACCCTTGTGTGATGATAGAGAAAAGAATAACAATCCACACCCTTGTGATTAAACAACCTTGCTTAAAGCATATAAGGTGAAAACAAAACACTCCTGAATTACTGCATTTATAAACTTTAAGGCAATTAAGTACCAAATCTTGTAATAATTATATAAAAGTGGGCAAAACAGATGGGATAAATGATATTATAAAGTGACGTTATTTGATGTCATCAATGCACTTGCTTATCTTTAAATTTTATCAATCTTTTTAGTATTTTTCCTTTTCTTTGCTATATGTTAGGAATTGTTCTCTTGTTTTTCTAACTTGTTTTTGTAAGCAAAGTTATCATAGCTCGATTCTTTGGTGCCCTCGAACGAGGGGGAGTACACATTAAGGGGGATCAATTATTCCATCGGTTTTACTAACATTCATTGACGAAGCCTTTTTGATTCTACAAAAAAGGGGAGAAATGGAAATAAAACTCACTAAATACTTGTTTAAAAATAATTTTACATTTAATGAGTTTAGATTTTGTAATCATCAAAAAGGGGGAGATTGTTGATAGAAATAATGCCTAAAAACGTTATTAATATTTTTCGACCTCTCTACGTTTTAATAATCACAAAATGTAAAAACGGTTAATGAAAAATTATTCGTAAACAAGTAATTAGTAGTAAATTTTTATTTCAAAAATTTAATCACTTGAAGGTACGAATAAATAAATGCTTAATGCATTTTATGATCAAAGGAATTTTTATTTAACCTCACATTTTTTATATCTTTTAAAAAACATTTTTAGATTTAAAAGAAATGTTTTATTCAAATAAATATTTTGAATTCAATTTTTCTACCTAAAAACGGCTAGAAATATTCTAGAAAACACCTCCCGTGGAAAAGACAAAAAGGGAGCGTCCTAGCCTGGCCGACCCCATTAAATATAAGGGCGGTCCCCTTAATTATAAGGGGGCTGGCACCCTAATTAAGGGGACCGGCCATACAAAAAGTCTCCTCAGTTTGCCTATAAATACTGGACTGTTCCCCACTGATTTTCTCACCTTTTGCACACACTTTCTTTCTGTTCTAAATCAGTTTATAAATCTCTTTCATTCCTTTGATCATTTAATCATAAAGCTTTGTTTCCAAGTGATCCAAGCTTAGATCCTCAAGTGCAAGAGAAGAATACTTCCTACCATCAAGTGAAGAAGTATTATAGCTTAGTGTGTGTCCTTGCAACCTTGTTGCATTTGTATAATATCTTGTAAATCATTTGTGTATATTGTGAAGGTGTGTATAGTAGTTAGGTTGTTGTGATCATAGGAAGATTAGTTAGATTGTAGTGTTTATCAAGAGTTTAGATAGATCGGGGTGATCTTCTTGTTGCTTAGGAGAAGTGTAGTGAGGTTGTGAAGAGAAGTGAAGTCGGGAAGTGAAGTGAAGTTGTGAAGTAAAGAAGTGTTGTGAAGTAGTGCGGTTAGCATACAAGAGTTGTGATAGTTTGGTTCTAGCTAGGATTAGAACTCGACATATGGCTTAGTGTCGAAAATTGGTGTGAGCTTAGTTGTGTACGGTTTTCTCCGCCTAAAGGGAGCTTGTTGACATAGTGAAGAAAACTATCGAGTTTGGTGCTCGAGGAGTGGAGTAGGGCGAAGAGGTGCTTCATTACCGAACCACTATAAATCCTTGTGTTGTGGTTTGATCTTTCTAACTCTTATCTCGTGTCTTTCATATTTAATTCCTTACTTGTATTGTTCATATTATGCACATATTGACATCACATAAAATCGAATCTAAGTTTTTATAAACAAACATTACATTAATTTAAAAAGCGGTAAACTATTCAACCCCCCTTCTAGTTTTCCACATCTTGCCTTGAAGGCTAAAAAGGAATCTAGTGATAAAGATAGTTCGACTTCCGAAAGTGAAGACGAAGAATACGCCATGGCCGTGAGAGACTTCAAGAAATTTTTCAAAAGACGAGGAAGATTCATAAGACAACCACATGATGAAAGAAAGTCATCCCAAAGAAATAAATATGACAAAAATGGCAAAAGCGAAAGGAAATGCTTTAAATGTGGAGATCCAAATCATCTCATCGGAGAATGTCCAAAACTATCAAGAAACTATAATCAAAGAGCCTTTGTTGGAGGATCGTGGAGTGATAGCGACGAAGATGAAGAAGAAAAGACTAAAGACAAAAAATGTCTTATGGCTAAAGCTTCTAATGAGGTACTTTCTGAAACCAAATTCTTTAGTGATGACCAATCATCGTTAGATAAAAAAGACTTAGATAGTGAGTATAATAGATTATGCAAAGTAGGTCCAAAAGTCATGGCTAAAAATAAATCACTAAAACAAATTAAAAATCAATTAGAAAGTGAAATACTAGAACTAAAAAATAAATTATCTAGATTAGAAAAGGGTAAGGAGGCTAATGAAGAATCTAAAATATGTCAAGAACTTAGGTTTGAAAATGAAAATCTTAAGGAAGAAATTTCTAAGCTTAATCAATTTAATAATAGTAGTCACTCACTTACGAAAATATTAAATCTTTAAAAACCATCCAGCGATAAATCTGGTCTAGGATTTAATTTTACCAAAGGATCAACTAGTGAGACTAAACAAGTAAATTTTGTAAAGTCACAAGAGGTTGAGTCTAAAGAAAAACTAATAGAATTAAACTCAAACCCAAGACCAAAATTTATGCTATAAACAATACTAAAATACCCATTGCAAGCGACAACGAAGTAAAACGTCTGTATAAACCTTCCCCCGGAGTCAGATTTACTAAGCCTAAAACAAGATCTAAAACTCCTCCTCCAAAAAGAAGTAATAATGCTCACCCTCGGTCTAAAACACCACAACCTAGGAGAGACCAAGGTAGACAAAATTACTCTAACACTAATCATTCAATGTGGAATTATTCATAACATCCAAACTTTACTCCATGGGGAATGTATCCACCCTATATGTATCCGAATCAGATGCAACCTATGCAAAATATGTTCGAGACTAACAATTTTAGACCCATGAAAAATTGGGGACCAAGTGGTTGAGTCGTTACAACATTTAGGTTGAAGTTATTTATGAACACTCTTTGAAATCCAACGAGTGGATTGAAGATTTTACGCTCTCAAATTCCATGATGGGATCACCGAAGGATTTCACCTTCAAAGCTTGTTCACTTGAAGACGTTGAAGAAAACACATTGTAGGCAAAGGTACATTCTCTTTCCCAATTTCTTAGAATATAGATTATGTGCAAAAGTGTTAAATGATTATGTGTTATTATGCTACAAGTATTATTTGCTAAACAAAAGAGTTATAATAGAATATGAATTAAGCTTGAGAAAATAATGTAGTCATTAGAAATGCCATTTGTTGTCTATCTAGAATTAAGCAAGAACTTATTCATTATGAACTTTTCTCTCACATAGGTGATTTAGGATTCTCTACGTACCACTATAAAATGGAAATATTCTATGTCCACATGTAGTGAACTTACGTAGATAAAGAAAAGTGAGTTAGTGGATAATAATTAACATAGAAGTAGGATTAATTTTACGCCATACTCAAGCGCCAGAAAGGCATGACATCAAATCACTAAGGATGAAACAAACTCCTTTTGACTACGACATCCGCCTCGACCACGTGTCTATAACAAACTACGTCTAACAGATACCTCTCATCAAGCTTTGACTCCATTCTATTATTCTATCGTCACGCACTAATCATCTCTAAAACACTCCAAATCGTGACAATTAATTATTTCATCCGAAGTAATTAATTCATTCAATTGACAAAAAGTTTATTGAAAACGTCACTAAATTCTTGTTAAATCTTCTCTCAGATTGACAACTTGATTATCTCATCCAAAGTAATGAAAGTATTTTTAATTAACGAAAGGTTAATTAAAATGTCAATTAAATTTCGTCAATCATCTCTAAACCACCTCTCGATCTAAAAATATTGACAACTTAATTATTTCATTAGAAATTATTTAAGTTCACTTAATTTAACAAAAAGTTAATTAAATGTGTCAAGTATTTTTCTCTCATCTTCAACGTTATTCTTTTGACAACTAGATTATCTAAAATAATATTACTAGTAGCTCCCGGCGTATTTTGATAATTGTATATTGACAAAACTAGTATAAATCAAAAAACAAAGAAAAACTTGGCCGTGAGATAGGCGCCCCCCTTATCTTTAAGGGGATCGACCACGTTATAAAGGGGCGGTCCCTTTATCTTTAAAAGGGCCAGCCTCTGTAACCAAACAGCCTTCCCTTTTGCAAAATTGATTACCAAACACTCCACTTTTATTTTTACTGTGGAAACTAGAAGGGGGAGGTTGAATAGTTTACAAGTTCGTTTTACGTTTTAAAAGTTTGCTTTCAAAATATTTAGATTTGAGTTGTATGTTTAACCAATCAACAATGTGAACCAACAATATAACAATCTAAGCTAAAACTAAATAACAATAAAAATACTATAAAGAGATAAGGAAAAGAACAATCAAACCAAGACGCTAATATTTTATAGTAGTTCGGCTACGAAGCACCTCTTCACCCTACTTGATCGAGTCAATAGTATATGTATATAATATAAGTAAATTAGTAAATCAATTTTAACAAAAGCGATAAACCAATTCACAAATAAAATATAATTTTGGAAGTATCGATTTTGAAAGTGACCCTTTCTAGTCGTTTCTCGGGTCGTTAATGTTCTAACGAGGCGTGAATTGAACTTTTTGTTGAAGTTTGTGATCGGGATTTTGAATAGTTCAAGATTTTGGTTTGGATTCTATTTCTATGATGCGAAAACAAACAAAGGCAAGCAACAATTAAAGCACTTACGAATAAAGCACGAAAAACGTAAACGGGAATATAAAAACGCAACTAAAAACTTAAATTATCAAATTTTAACCCTAGAAAAGCAAATTTAATTTCTAAAAGTCCTAAATGATTAAAAATAATTTTAGAAAAAAGAATTATATTTTTTTGATGTTTATTTTATTTATTATGAATTAAAAACAGTTTTAATCTAAAATATTATTAAAAATATTAAACTAATTTATAAAATTCTAAAAAACTCACGAAAAATACTTTTAACTATTTAAAAGCCAAGAAAAAATACCAACTGAAAACAAGCACTTCGGATAAGCTGTTAAAATAAGCAAATAAGCTTTATAAGCAAATAAGACTAACTGCCCTTATAAAATAAATGTTGCAAAGGTTTAACGTAAAATTCCCAAGGGCATGATGGTAGTGGAGGGTGGTGGTAAAACGTTGGGCTGTTAAGGTTGAGGTCCTGGGTTCGAGCCTGGGGCTTCCCTATACTGCCTAACATTTTTATTTTTTTTTCTTTTTTAACAATTCACTAATAAGCCAATAATAAGTATTTTTTGTAAAGGGACTTTTCATGAAAACTTATATTAAGCTAGGAATAAGCAATTTAAAACTCAGTTTAGCTAAATAAGACTAAAGGTTTTATTGCTAAAACTATTTGGATCTCTGAAGCTTTTAATAAGCTCTAAGAGCTAGTTAAGCTATCAACTAAACCAAATAAGCTAGTATGACCTGAAACTGGACTCAATAAGCAATCTTAAACGGAAAATAAGCATTTTAAAAAGTAGAAAAAACCAAAAATCTACTAAGCAGTTTAATGAGAAAAGCAAAGAACTAAGACCAAAAGGCTTTTGCAGCCCAAATTTTAAGCTAGGTAATGAAGACTTAAAACTCTAATAAGCTCAAAAAAATAAGCTTTGGACTCCAATAAGCTTATAAAAGCCAAATTTGAACCATATAACAGATTATAACTTGCTAAAAATGAAGATCCAAAAGGTGCTTTAGAAACTGAAACTTGCATAGATGACAGCAATTTCCAAAACTTTGAAAACCAATGAAATGGTACTCAATGCTTTAAGACCAGATTCTAAGCTTGCAAATGAGTGTATTTTGACACTAAAAACACAACTTCAATACCTTGAAACAAAATTTAAACCCCAAGACAGCTTTGATGCTCAATAAACTCACAGATTTGAAAGTTGATTAAGAAAACTTTAAACCTTAACAATTCTAATTTCAAACTTAAAAAAACTATATCAACTACTGATTTAAAACCAATACAAATTGGGTTTTTGAACCACAAGAGCCTTAGCAGTATTAACCTATGGTTGATACTGTTAAGCCAAACACCCCTTTAAAACTCAGATTTGCCATTTAAAGCTTGATTAGGACTTTTTAAGCTAAAATTCTTGAAAACAGATGTTTAACTAAGTATATTAATATTTAATAATCAAATTTCAACCATTGATAAGCACCTAATAATAAGCTAACCAAATAAGCAACTTTTAAGCACACATAAGACACTTTAGGTAAAATCAAATCTAAAAGACATAAAAATCATAACACTAACTTGAAAAACATATATAAAGACAGAATAGGCAAACATAAGCAATAATAAAGCAGAAATAAGCAGTACATAAGTAGAACATTAAATAAGCTATAAAAATGAAAATGAGAACTCACTTCTTTATTGATTAATCTTTGAAAGTACACTTCTTGGAAAGGTAAAATGCTTGTAACAAAGCTTGAAAATAGAAAATTAAACCATAAGCAGTAAAGTAAATATGCTAGAAAAATAAAAAAGATAAAGATGATCTTCAAACGTGAATTCCTCTTCTATTTATAAAGTTGTGTTGTGAGGTGAAACTTCCTAGGCCTTGAATTCTTCCTAATCATACGAAAATTGCTTATGGAAAGCAATAATCGTTGCCAATCACCGTTAAACTTGTTCATTGACTTTCCCACAATTGTTGACGCGTCATCTCGCCCAATGAGAGGGTTTTAAACTGCCAACGTGGCATTGAGGGTGTGTCAGGATGTGTTGAGGGTGTGTTGAAAGCAAATTACACAATAGAGGGGGTGATTTTGCCCTGTTTTGGCTCTTCGCGCCCTTTTTGGGATATTAAATTATATTTCAAATTTGGAAGGGAAAGGGTAATGGGGTTAGGACTTGGGACTAACGGTGTAACAAGTTAGGGACTAACTGTGTTAGTCCCCAAGGACTAACGGTGTAACAAGTTTAAAGGGTATATGGGCTAACGGTTGTTAAGCTGTTTTTGGGCTTTTGGTTGTTTTGGGCTTGGACATGGATTTTGGGCTGGAAAAAAAGTTTAGTGGTTTTGGGCTTTTTATTGTTTAAGGATTTTGTATAAACGGCATAATGGGCTGACTTGGCCCATTAACTTGGGTTGGGTTGGCCCACTAAGATGCATACGCCTTCGGCTTTGGTTTTCCAAGCTCTTTCCAATCCCGTGCTCGGTTTTGTCTGGTTTTTGCCTTGTTTTTGTCTTTTTGTGAATATTCGTTACCTGCACAGTAAATAACACAAAACAAGCATATATTTGGCATTTTATGTCCGCTTTTGGTTATTTAAGCTCGTTTTATTTAGATAAAGGTATGCGTATTTAAGCACATACCACTACTCCACTCCCTGAGTATCTTACTCGAGATTTCACTATGTCAACAAGCTCCCTTTAGGCAGAGAAAACCGTTTACACGGTGCTTACGTTGTTTTTCGACACTAAGCTAAATGTCGAGTCTTATTCTTAGCTAAAACCAATCTACCACTTCAAACAATACACAATCACAAGATCTACACTATCGGATTTACACACAATCCAAATCACACAAATACACAAGATAATTACAATAAAGATTTGGTACTTAGAAGAATAGAGGAGAAATCACTAATTAATAATTCGTTTCTTGGCGAATACGAATGTTCTTCTCTTGTACTTGATAGAAGAATAAGAGAGATGATATGAGATTAGATCACTTGAAACAATATTAAAGGATGTTAGTGATCAAGAGATTTAGTGAGAGAAAGAAGGTTTTTAGAGAGAGAAAGAAATACAAAAAAATTCATGCAAAGAGGAATGTTTTTCCGCCAGCAATAGCGCAGTATTTATAGCCAGGAGTTTTCAACGGTCATTTGGCAGCGTTCCCGGCGGTCCCAGATATATCTGGGGGCCGCCAGACCTATAAGGGTCCGCCAGGTAGACTCCGCTCCTGTTTTTGTCTTTTTGTGGTGAAGGTTGTATCTGGCATGGAACCTTCCATTTTGGGGGGAAAATTTGAATTTCAAATTTAAGTTTTAAATAAAGCTTTTCTTTTAATTAGAAAATATTTTGTATATGTATTTTTTGTGAAAATACTTTTGTAGAATAAAAGTGATGGTTAAGAGAAAAATATTTTCTTGATCACTAATCATGCTTAATGATTTTGTTTGTCCATGCCTTAAGTGATCA
>BQNB010004523.1:12959-27076 GCA_026074375.1 Tanacetum coccineum | reverse complement strand
TAAGCTTGATCACGAAGTTCATTAAGTTCATTCATTTGAACTTTCCGGTGATCACCCGCGGTCTTAAGGTCGAAATTGCAATGCTTCAAGGCCCAATATACTTTATGTTCAAGCTCGATGGGGAGATGGCAAGCCTTCTCGTACACAAGCTTATAAGGAGTACACCTGATGGGTGTCTTAAACGCGGTACAGAATGTAACACCTCCAAAATGGATCATAGCGGAATATGGGTCTGGGGATGGTACATCATAGATTAATAACACAAGATAATATAAGAATGACTAAAAAGTGGTTTAAAACAGATACATTGGATTTAGTAAAGTGTTTGATACAAAGCCCCGAAGCTTTACTTGTTCAAAATACAAAATACAATATTTTACTTCATAACAATTTATCCCAAAATGTAGTGCAACCAAATCTTTAGCATGTGACATCCAAAATATATAAGCACCAATGTATCCCTTGCACCTCGTGCCTTATTGACCTCCTGAAAAACATTGCTTTAAAACGTCAACATATTGTTGAGTGAATTCATAGGTTTGTAAATGTATAATTTAGGACCGCAAGATTTCCCATGATCATGCAACAGATGCAAACATCATAAAATGTAATTACGTTTTCCTAAGCTCATGACACTGAAGCTCGACATGTATGAAATGCAATATAAATTGCCAACATTGCCCATGATGATGTTCTAACCTGCAACATCCTATGTCTGACATGGTATATGTTCGTTTGTCCAGTGATAGCTAATCACCTGAACGGGGATGTCAATCCCAAATAGATCTATTTATAATATTCGCGCTCATAACAGTAACTGACAGTTCATGATTATGGGCTCAGATGGGTTATCGCTACTTAGGCAAACACGTAATCAAGTAAAATGTACACTTGCGTCCAATTTGTAAAACATGCATATGTTTCTCACCCCAAAACTTGTAAATCATTATAAATGTAAAACGTGGGGCTATGAACTCACCTTGAGTGAATGAATATCAAGTATATCACAGAAAATGCGTCAGATAAACGCCGAATGCAACCTAATTAATTATATAGGTCGTGTGAGTACTAACCACTTTGAATAACTACTATCATATGAAATTCTATATAGCTACATCACCATCTAATCGCGTTTGTGAAATCTTATCATATAAAGTAAAAACGTTTATAAATATGTCAAAAGTAAATACGACGCAATTTCTCGTTTTAAGCCTGTTTGGTATGTTTCCTTACCGTCCCGCTGCTTCCGTAATAATATGGAGTTTATCAAAATATTACATTTTCATATTTTTAAACCTACTTTGAACAGTGGTTTTTACTGTTCATGACAGTTTATAAATTTATTTTTATAAATTTTGTTATCGTAAAACCCGTAAATGTCGTATTTTATTCGTTTTAACTCCGTTTTTAGTGATTCTTTCGAGTACGTCTTCGTAATTAAAAGTTTTATCAAATTAATGATGTTTTCAAAATGTTCATGTCTGAGATGAACAGTAACTTTTATAAAAATAGTTTTATAAAAGTATTTATTGTCGTAAACTCGCGTAATTCATAACTCCTTCGTTATTAATCATAAAATTATGATTCTTATTGTTTTGAAATCCTAAAATTATGTACTAACTGATAAAATATGTTTACATTTTCATTAGATGTGAATAGTAATTGGTTTTTATAAAATTTCTTTTATAAACGCGTTTAATTAACGTATAACTTAAAATTAGCGTATCTCCTTCGTTATAAATCGGTTTTTCGAGTTCTCTACATGCCCACGATCCTTGTGACATGTAGTATTTTATAAAATCATAAAATAGATGCCTTAAAATTCGAATTCTAACAGTCCACTTTTATAAATTTCTCAAAATGTGTTTAAAAGTTGTTTTTATAACTTTTTAGTTTAACCACTTTGTTGCAAGTCCTTTATAACCATTTATATCACATGTCTTACATCCTTAGGGTCTCTAGTCCATGATTAGTCCATATATTGTCCAAGAATCACAAGATCTATAAGTTTACATACTCATTTGTTCATGAACTTTTATATATATACTTTTTAGGTATCTTGTTTATATATACATTTTATACATAAACCACACATGTACAATACTTATACATCCATTATAACATGATATCAACATTCATATATCATATGTAAAAGTTTACCAAACCATAAACAAGTGTAAAAATCCATTTTTACAAGTAAATAAGTCCTTAGATGGTGATTAACTACATAAACATCATATATGCATAAAATCACAAAAGTAAAGAGATTAAGGTTTTTAGGTAACCTTAATATGATGTGTGGTGATGAACAACAAGATCTAAACCCTTGTTTAGCAAACAAACCCTAGCTTTCAACACTTGAAAACCCTAAAACCAAATGAAACCCTAATCTTGCTTTTCCTTTGCTTAACACTTGTAAACCCCAAACCAAACCTTCTAATCACCTTGGGACATCTTAGATATGTTGTAGGAATACTTGTATGTGTTGTAAAAATCAAAAATTAAGAATGTATAAGGGTTTTGGGTTTGAGCCGTGGGCTATGGCTTATTTGGGAGAGTTTACTTGCTTTGATTTACTTGTAAATGGTAAGAAATGAAATGCTAGGAATAGGAAGCCTTTTATAGTAAGAGTTAACTAGTTATTGGTTACTTTAACTTAACCATGGTTAGGCTTGAATGACTAGCTTGTAAGAAATGTATGGGTTTTGTGTAAGAATGTATGGAAGTGTAAGACTAGTTGGTAGGAAATTGCTTGTAAGATTATATAACATGTGTTATATTACAAAGTCAAGTTTGATAAATATCTTTTGTGTTTCATCTCTTTATATCCGGCCATATATGCATATAAGTGATGATATTTTGTAATTTTTAAGTATTGGGTATAATTGTGGGTATTTGGTTGAGTATAGATAGGTATTGGTGCTTCCGGGTATGCCTAAATGTATTTAATTGCGAAACGTAACCACTTTACGTAACCAATAAAAATAAAATATGCAAAGTTAATAATTATACTCTAAATAATTATCTAACACTTGCTTGATGTAAACATTTAATTGTTTGATGCCCGTTTACATTGAATGATAATTTTTAGCTTACGCGATTTAACTTAACGATTACGATTTAAAAGCAAACACGTACAATACTAAAAATAAACAATGAATTTATTGATGTCGTACAATGACCCCAAAACACGGGGTGTTATAGTCTCCTCCTGTTAAAAGAATTTCGTCTTGAAATTTAGTTTGAGTTACCTTCCGGAATGGTGTTAATGAAGAGGTGCGTGTGAGATTTTTTTATAGGTGAACAGTAACCCCAACGGTCGTGAACAGTGTCCCAACGGCTATGAACAGTAACCCCAACGGTTACTTCCTCCTTTTAAATACCAAATCTTTACCCTCTATTTCTCTATACAACACTTAATCTTTCACTTACATTTCTCTTATCCAAACCTCTCAAAATGTTGCATATCATCACACTCTTGGCGATGGCGAACGCAGTAGCACTCGGCATTTATCTAGCCTACGTCCCATACGAAGAAGAATTTTAGTATCTAGCCTTTATTCTAGCGATTCTCGTGCCCCTCGTCGTTCTTGCTATCGGCGTGGATCTCTTTTGGAAGGAATAGATATTATTGCCAGGGGAGGGTTGTAATAAAACTTGTATTTCCTTTATGTCCTTATATAATCTTATTTCTAAGATAATAAACGCGTATTGCAACAATAAATCTATTTGTTATTTTTGTTTATGTCTTTTGAATATTTTGTTACCATGCTTAGTAACTCGTTTGCATTCCCCTTCTAAATTGCTTTATCTTGCGCGTTCAAGATTAGTGACGTTGGTTTAATATTAATTGTTGTGACCAAGGCTCAACTTCTAGCGGGCTTTTTCGTTCCCTTTGGCTTATCGCGTCAGTTATAACATCTTTCCTAGAGTGATAACGAATTTATACCTATGGTGGTGTCGTAACTACTAAGCTCTATGGTATTACATAGACATTGGAAATGATGAAATGGTATATTCCTTAATGGCGAGTAAACTTGTTAGTGGATTGTCTTAGGGTGACTAGGGATGCGTCTTGACTTTTGGACATAGGATTTTGTATAAAATGATGTCTACTTTATATAGTACGGTGGTGTAAGAGTTTACTTAGTGATTATTATTGTTAGTTTGGTTCTTTGTGATGATTACATTTTATGAATACGCACGCAAAACTTGATATAAATAGAAAATTATCTTTTGACAAGGAGTTTTAAGGTGACTACTCTCAACATGGACATGGTCCTTTCTGAATTATACATAGGTGATCAAGCTATGTATAATTAAGGACTAACAATTCATTGCTCATTTTCGTTAAAATTGTGTTATAATTTCATAATAATTGTGGGAGTGGTTTAAAAAAATATAGAGAGTTAAAGTAGAATTGACGTTTTCATAATACGTTAATTTGATAGATGCTTGAAATCATTCAGTACAATGGAAATTTAAGAGAAGTACAACAAGAACGCCTAAGGAGATAAAGTCTAAGATAGTTCCAACTTAGGGTTCACTAGGCAAAGCAAGACAATTTTCTCTTTTAAGTTTTGATCTCATCTTTAATGTTGTTAGGGTCTTGATTGGTTTCTCATCCTCCGAAGGCATACACCATTCCACGTGCTTCAGTACCTTCAGCTTGGTTTTCATGGTTTTGGTTCTTTAATTTCGGGCAATCACTCTTGTAGTGCCCTTGATTCCCACATTCATAGCAAGTAGGTTTTTGACCTGCCCCAGTGCCCCTCTGATTGTTACTAGCATTAGTATTTGCAGGACTCCTATAGTCGCAGGCGAGATGGCCAACTTTGTTGCACTTGTGGCATTTGGGAACACATAGACCATCGTGGTGATAGTTGCATTTAGCGCATAGGGGTTTAGATCCCCCATATGGCTTCTTCTCACCAGTCCCTGCAGTGTGCGCCCTGTCAGTGTTCTGCCTCTTGTATTGTTGTTGTTGTTGGTTATCATCTTGATTTCTTTTATTCTTTGTCTGACGCTCAACAAAAGTGCAGATTCTCTTATCCATCAGTTCGGTTGCTATTTTAGTTGCCTCTTGCATTGTCTTAGGCTTTGATGCTACTACACTTCTGTGGATCATGTTGGGCAAACCACCGACATATCTCTTAATCTTGTCAGATTCTCCAGGAAACATTCTAACATACAGCAATGCTAGTTCCTGGAAACGTTGGTTGTACCATATCACATCGGTACCTTTTACTTTCAAATCCCATAGCTCGACTTCGAGCTTCTTAATCTCGGTCCTCGGGTAGTACTTGTCAGTCATCTTCTTTTTCAGTTCTGTCTAAGTCATTGCATAAGCAATGTCGTTACCAACAGTCTTAACGTGGGAGTTCCACCACGTTAGAGCATTTCCCAGAGAGTACAAGTGGAGAACTTGATTTGGTTTTCCACAGAACAGTTGCTTATGCGGAACACAGTTTCCATTTTCTCAACCCATTGAGTCAATTCGACAATTCCTTCTGTGTCTTTGAAGTTTAGAGGTTAGCACTTCATGAAGTCTGGGTAAGTGCACTCACGAGTGGCTCGCTCGTTTCTCCTAACACATGTTCCTGAATTATGGCTGTCAATGCCATTCGTATTTGCATCACGTGCTGCCAGTGCTGCAGTAACGCCTTGGTCAATCATTGCCTTCAGCTGGGCATTAGTGACAAATGTGGTGGCAGGGGTTGTGGTTGTTGTTTCTGGGTTTAACCTCGTGGTCCTTTTCTTTGGTGCCATTTTCTTCAAATCACAAGAAAATATAATACCCGTTAGATTTCATAAAATCATAAACGCGACATGACTGCTATAACAAGCAAAATTAAACTTATATAAGTATATTATATAAGACCAGTAGTAATATACGTACTATAATATAAACATGTATATTAATCATGTAAGCATCTAGTATGACCAACTAATGCAAACAAATAGTGTATGTATGTCCCGTGAAAATCCCTTTGTATGAATGCAATGTTTGAAAACGGTTATAGTCCAGCAAAAACATTTGACCTGGTTCTCTATAACCTTGGCTCTTGATACCAATCTGTAACACCCCCAAAATGGATCGCAGCGGAATATGGGTCTGGGGATGGTACATCATAGATCAATAACACAAGATAATATAAGAATGACCAAAAAGTCGTTTAAAACTGATACATTGGATTTAGCAAAGTGTTTGATACAAAAGCCCGAAGCTTTACTTGTTCAAAATACAAAATACAAGATTCTAGTTCATAACAATTTATCCCAAAATGTAATGCAACCAAATCTTTAGCATGTGACATCTAAAATATATAAGCACCAATGTATCCCTTGCACCTCGTGCCTTATTGACCTCCTGAAAAACATTGCTTTAAAACGTCAACATATTGTTGAGTGAATTCATAGGTTTGTAAATGTATAATGTAGGACCGCAAGATTTCCCCATGATAATGCAACATATGCAAACATCATAAAATGTAATTACGTTTTCCTAAGCTCATGACACTGAAGCTTGACATGTATGAAATGCAATATAAATTGCCAACGTTGCCCGTGATGATGTTCTAACCCACAACATCCTATGTCCGACATGGTATACGTTTGTTTGTCCAGTGATAGCTAATCACCCGAACGGGGATGTCCCAAATAGATCTATTTATAACATTCACGCTCACAACAGTAACTGACAGTTCATGATTATGGGCTCAGATGTGTTATCGCTACTTAGAGAAACACGTAATCAAGTAAAATGTACACTTGCGTCCAATTTGTAAAACATGCATATGTTTCTCACCCCAAAACTTGTAAATCATTATAAATGTAAAATGTGGGGCTATGAACTCACCTTGAGTGAATGAATATCAAGTATATCATAGAAAATGCATGAATTAAACGCCGAATGACACCTAATTAATTATAGGTCGTGTGAATACTAACCACTTTGAATAACCACTATCATATACAATTCTATATAGCTACATCACCATCTAATCGCGTTTGTGAAATCATAATTATAAACTTAAAATGTTTATAAATATGTCAATAGTAAAAACAACACAATTTCTTCGTTTTAAGCCCGCTTGGTATGTTTCTTACGTCCACGCTTTCGTATTAAGATGAGTTATCAAAATATTACATTTTCATATTTTTAATCCTACTGGTGAATAGTACTTTTTACTGTTCATGACAGTTATAAACATATTTTTATAACTTTAATTAATGTAAATGTCGTATTTTATTCGTTTTAACTCCGTTTTTAGTGATTCTTTCGAGTACATCTTCGTAATTAAAAGTTTTATCAAATAAATGATGTTTTCAAAATGTTCATGTCTGATATGAACAGTAACTTTTATAAATTTATTTTTATAAAAGTATTTATTGTCGTAAACTCGCGTAATTCATAACTCCTTCGTTATTAATCATAAAATTAGGATTCTTATTGTTTTGAAATCCTAAAATTATATAGTAACTGATAAAATACGTTTATATTTTCATTAGATGTGAATAGTAATTGGCTTTTATAAAATTTCTTTTATAAACGCGTTTAATTAACGTATAACTTAAAATTAGCGTATCTCCTCCGTTATAAATCGGTTTTTCGATTTCTCTACATGACCACGATCATTGTGACATGTAGTATTTTATAAAATCATAAACTATATATGTTAAGTTTGAATTCCAAACAGCCCTTTTTGTCCATTTTGTTAAAATGTGTTTAAAAGTTGTTTTTATAACTTTTTAGTTTCACCACTTTGTTACAAGTCCATTACAACGCATGTAGTCTGGTGATGGTGGGGCCTATAAAATGACCTGTACATATGGGTCATCTATCATCCAGGGAAGTCCCTAGTACTCAGGTCCAACAAACTCCTGGGGATCCAATGTCTGATAAGTCCTCAAACGGACTAGATACCTCTGTGTATGTAACCGTGGAATCCTCAGAATCCGACATGACTGTATTTGAAAATCCAAAATAGCTTATATTAGTATTTAATATAAAGACTTCTATAGTAATATAGATTTATACCATGAACATGTATATCAATCCCTAAATGCATCTAGTTTAACCACTAATGCAACAAGTAGTGTATGTATATGATGTCCAGTGTTGAAATCCCTTTATTATGAATGCAATGTTTGGAAACGTTTCATATCCAACAAAAACATTTGACATGGTCTCTCTCATATCCTTGGCTTTGATACTATTCGGTAAACCCCAAAATGGATCGTAGCTGAATATAGGTCTGGGGGGGATGGTACTTCTTAGCCATCAATAACACAAGATAATATAAGAACGACCAAAAAGTCATTTAAAACTGATACATTGGATTTAGCAAAGTGTTTGATATAAAAGCCCGAAGCTTTACTTGTTCAAAATACAAAATACAAGATTATAGTTCATAACAATTTATCCCAAAATGTAATGCAACCAAATCTTTAGCATGTGACATCCAAAATATATAAGCACCAATGTATCCCTTGTACCGCGTGCCTTATTGACCTCCTGAAAAACATTGCTTTAAAACGTTAACATATTGTTGAGTAAATTCATAGGTTTGTAAATGTATAATGTAGGACTGCAAGATTTCCTCATGATAATGCAACAGATGTAAACATCATCAAATGTAATTACGTTTTCCTAAGCTCATGACACTGAAGCTTTACATGTATGAAATGCAATATAAATTGCTAACATTGCCCGTGATGATGTTCTACCCCGCAACATCCTATGTCCGACATGGTATACATTCGTTTTTTTTCCATTGGCGATAGCTAATCTCACCGTACGGGGATGTTTCAATTTCCTAAATAGATCTATTTATAACATTCACGTTCACAAGAGTAACTGACAGTTCATGATTATGGGCTCAGATGAGATATCACTACTTAGGGAAACACGTAATCAAGTAAAATGTACACTTGCTTCCAATTTGTAAAACATGCATATGTTTCTCACCCCAAAACTTGTAAATCATTATAAATATAAAACGTGGGGCTATGAACTCACCGCCGAGTGAATCTGAACAATCAAAGATGTATATCAACAACAAAATAATGCGTACTGATAATGACCCGAATGCAACACTATTAAGAATGGTCGTATAAGTTCTAAGCACTTTGAATAACTACTACCATATATAATTCTATGTAGCTACATCACCATCTAATCGTTTTAGTGAAATCATATTTATAAAGTAAATACGTTTATAAATATCTCTTTAATGAAAACGACGTAACTTTATCGTTTTAAGCCTGTTTCTTACGTTTCTTATGTCCACGCTTTCGTATTAAGATGAGTTATCAAAATATTACATTTTCATATTTTTAGTCCCCTGGTGAACAGTGGTTTTTACTGTTCATGAAGTTTTATAATTTTGTTATCGTAAACCGTAATATGGTCGTATTTTATACGTTTTTTAATCCGTTTTTAGTCATTCTTTCGGTACGACTTCATAATAAAGTTTTATCATATTAATGATGTTTCAAAATGTTTCAGTTTTAGAAAAATGTACAGTAACTTTTATAAAAAAAAAAAACAAATTTTATTTTTATAAAAGTATTTATTATCGTAAACTTGCGTAATTCATAACTTCTTCGTTATTGATCTAAAAATTATGATTCTTAAAGTTTTGGAATCCTAAAAATATGTACTGTCTGAGAAAAATAACCAATCTTATATATCAAAAGAAGTTTATAACTTGTTTTTATAAAATTTCATTTATAAACGCGTTTATTATCGTGTAACTTGTAAATTATGTATCTCCTTCGTTATAAATCGGTTTTTCGAGTTTCTTACCTTTTTGGAATCCTTATGAGATGTAGTATTTTATAAAAATATAAAATGTATTTACTTTATTTTCGAATTCTAACAGCACTTTTATAAATTTCTCAAAATGTGTTTAAAAGTTGTTTTTATATCTTTTTAGTTTAACCACTTTGTTACAAGTCCTTTACAACCATTAATATCACATGTATTACACATCTAGGTTCCTTTGTCCATGATTAGTCCAAAGATTGTCCAAGAATCACAAGATCTATAAGTTTACATACTCATTTGTTCATGAACTTTTATATATACGCTTTTTAGGTAATCTAGTTTATATGAGCTTTTTATACATAAACCACACATGTACAATACTTATACATCAATTATAACATAATATTAATATTCATATATCATAAGTAAAAGTTTGCCAAATCATAAACAAGTGTACAAATCCATTTTTACAAGTAAATAAGTCCTTAGATGGTGATTTACTACATAAACATCATATATGTATAAAATCGCAAATGTAAAGAGATTTAGGTTTTTAGGTAACCTTAATATGATGTAGGATGATGAACAATATGATCTAAACCATTGTTTAGCAAACAAACCCTAACTTCCAAGACTTAGAAACCCTCTACTCCAATAACCTAATCTTTATCCTTGCTTACTTAACCTTTTTAAACTCTAAACTAAACCTTCAAACCTTCTTATAATAACTTGGATATGTTGTAGGAATACTTGAATGTGTTGTAAATAAAAGTGTATGAATTATTTAGGGTTTTTGGGTGTTGGCTGTAGGATATGGCATAACAAAGTGAGAAATGGTGAAGTTTTTCTTATGTAAATGAGATGTGTGAAGTTACTTGCATAGTGTGCCTTTTATAGGAAGACTTAACTAGCTCATGGTTACTTTAACTTAACCATGGTTACTCTTGAATGACTAGCTTGTAAGAGAGTTGATGAAAGGTGGAAGTAAGTTAGTGAAATGTGTAAGAGAGTTGCTAGGAGATTGCTTCTTGAAGTTTATAACACATGCCAAATTAGAAAGTCTTGAAAATAATATCTCTTTGTGTATTTTACTTCTATATCCGGCTATGAATGCATATGTATAAGATATTTTGTAATTTTTGAGTATTGGGTATAATTGTGGGTATTTGGTTGAGTATAGATAGGTATTGGTGCTTCCGGGTATGCCTAAATGTATTTAATTGCGAAACGTAACCACTTTACGTAACCAATAAAAATAAAATATGCAAAGTTAATAATTGTAATCTAAATAATTATCTAACACTTGCTTGATGTAAACATTTAATTGTTTGATGCCCGTTTACATTGAATGATAATTTTTAGCTTACGCGATTTAACTTAACGATTATGATTTAAAAGCAAACGCGTACAATACTAAATATAAACAGTGAATTTATTGACGTCGTACAATGACCCCAAAACACGGGGTGTTATTCGGAAAGCCCATAATGTATCTTCCAACTTATCAGACCAAAAAGCACGGTTTTCACCTACGGTTCTTTTTAATATACGTTTCAAACCACGATTTGAAACCTCAACTTGCCCACTAGTTTGTGGATGATACGCGGTAGAAAGTCGGTGGGTAACCCTATATTTAAGCATGACCTTTGCGAATTGGTCATTGTAAAAATGAGCGCCGCGATCACTAATAATAGCACGAGTAGTTCCAAAACGGGCGAAGAGAGATTTTAAGAACCTACAAACAACTCGGGCATCATTAGTGGGGAGCGCTTTCACTTCAACCCATTTTGACAAGTAATCAACGGCCACGAGAATGTACTTGTTCCCTCGTGAAGACGGGAATGGGCCCATAAAGTCGATTCCCTATGTGTGAAAGATCTCGCAAACTTGAATTGCATTTTGAGGCATCTCATCACGTTTCGAGATTTTACCTTGACGCTGACAAGTGTTACACTGTGTGACCAAATCATGGGCATCTCGATAAATCGTCGGCCAATAGAAGCCGGAATCAAAGACTTTTTTAGCGGTGTAGTTGGCACCATGATGTCCCCCGGTGGGTCCATTGTGGCAAGCCATGAGGATATCAACGGCTTCTTGGCCGTATACACACCATCTAATCATTTGATCCGCACAAATCCTAAACAAGTAGGGGTCATCCCAAAAATATTGCTTAGCAACCTTAAATAATCTCTTCTTTTGTTGGGACGACATCCCTTTCAAAATAAAGTTTCCCGCATGGTAATTTGCAATATCAGCAAACCATGGGGTGTTAGAATCACCACGAAAAGTCACCATCCTAACTATCTCGAGAGGAAATGTTTCGGTGAATTCTTTTTTCTCGCGATTAATTTGATGGGGATTCTCTTGTCTGGACAAGTGGTCGGCCGCTAGATTCTCCGCTCCTTTTTTTATCACGGATAATGACATTAAATTCTTGGAGGAGAAGAATCCAATAGAGCAATCTTGGTTTAGCATCTTGCTTAGCGAGCAGTTTCGTTGCCCCAGGACTGCCCCAACTGCAAAGTCACTAGCATTACACATAATTTCAAAGGGCAAGTCCCAATCGGTGGCAACTAATATCAAAGCTTTGGTTAATTTCTTCTTAAGGGTCTTAAATGCCTCTCTACACTCGATCGAGAAATGAACAGAGTCTCTTTTTCAAGAAGATGGGTCATTGGTTGGGCGATTTAAAAAAAATCTTGAATAAAGCGACGATAAAACCCAGTGTGACCTAAAAAACTCTGAATTCCTTTGACGGACGTGGGAGGAGGTAATTTTGCAATAACATCAATGTTTGCCATATCAACCTCAATCTCAGATTTCGAAATCTTGTGGCCAAGGACAATGCCCTATTTGACCATGAAATGGCACTTCTCCTAATTTAAAACAAGATTGGTGTCTTCGCACCTTTTGAGCATTTTGTCTAAATAGGAGAGAGAAGGAATCCCCGAAGACCAAGAAATCATCCATGAAGACTTCCATTGTTTCCTCGATCATCTCATGGAAAATGACCATCATACACCTTTGGAACGTGCCAGGAGCATTACATAAGCCGAAAGGCATACGTCGATAGGCAAATGTTCTATAAGGACAAGTGAAAGTTATCTTCTCTTGGTCTTGCGGGTCAATCAGGATTTGGAAATACCTTGAGAATCCATCTAAGAAGCAATAGTATTCATTTCCGACTAATCTTTCTAACATTTGGTCCATGAATGGTAACGGGAAATGGTCTTTTCGAGTAGCATCGTTAAGTTTCCTATAGTCAATACAAACTCGCCACCCAGTAACTAACCTAGTTAGAATTAACTCGTTATCTTCATTTGTCACAACGGTCATTCCACCCTTTTTGGGTACACAATGCCCGGGGCTAACCCAAGGACTATCCGAGATAGGGTAAATCAATCCGGCATCAAGGAGTTTTACAACTTCCTTTTTGATAACTTCATGAATTTTTGGATTAACCCTTCTTTGATGTTGGACCGCCGGTTTAAAGTCATCCTCCATTAAGTTTTTGTGAGTGCAAAATTGCGGGTCAATACCCGTAATGTTGGAGAGGTTCCAAACAATTGCTTGCTTGTGAGACTTTAAAACCTTTATGAGGCCTTCCTTATCTTCGTATTTCAAGTTTTTAGCAATAATGATGGGTAATTTATTGGTACCCTCCAAAAATGCATACTCGAGATAAGAAGGTAAGTCCTTGAGTTCAAGCTCCAGGGGTTCATCAACTGAGGATTTAACGCTTTTAAGTTCTTCACACTTTAAGTCCTTCGGAGGGAGCGGATAGTACGGGTCATTATTTAAAATATCTTTAATTATACGAATGTCTCCCTTTGGATCAAATTCAGCATCGTCAATTCTCGGTAGAACTGAGTCACTTGCAAAATAAGCTTTAATTTCTTCTAGAATGAAATCACCTCTGTCAAATAGAGTAAGGGGGTGAAGATTTAGAAATGATTGGTTCAGAAATTAGAGTGGGATTGCCACTCTTGGAATTGTTAGAAAATCCTAACACTTCTTGATAATACTCCTCATAAGCTACATCAATGACATCGATTCGGTTAATTGATTCAACATCATCGTAGGAGTATCTTGAAGTGTTACCAACTTTGAATGTTATGGCTTCATCACTCACTCAGAGAGTTAATTCTTCACCGTAAACATCAATCAAAGCTCGTGTCGTCCTCAAAAAGGGTCTCCCAAGAATTAAAGGAACTCGAGGATCAACAACATAATCAACGACTACAAAGTCGGCCAGAAAATGGAACTTTCCTACTCTCACAAAGACATCTTCGGCAATGCCGGTTGGTCTAGTAGTAGACCGGTCCGCAAGCTCAAGAATCATTTG
>BQNB010004522.1:21325-107314 GCA_026074375.1 Tanacetum coccineum | reverse complement strand
TGAGGAGGTAAATCCTTGAGTTTGACTTCGGGAGGTTCATCAATTGAAGATTTAACAGTTTTAGCTACACAAACTTTCAGTTCTTTTTGAATTTTAGGCAAATAATTTTCTTGGTTGGGAAGGGGTGATGGATCATCATTGAGAAATGATTCAAGAAGTAGAATACCCCCTCCGGGTCATAGTAAGAGTCATCAACTTCCGGTAAAGTTAGATCATCTTCAAAAGCGAGGAAAGCATCGACTTCCTCATGAAGAAAATCACTATCCCCGAAGGGAGTGAGAGTCGGAGAAGAGGTAGAAACGATCAGGTCATAATACGGAGTGGGATTGCCACTTGCGATTACATCGAAGAAACCAAGAACTTCTTGAGAATACTCCTCACAAGCCATTTCAATAACGTCGATTCGATTTGCCGTCATATCACCGTAATTAGAAGAATATCTCAAAGTTTGGTCAAGATTTAATGTTATGGCTTCTTTTCCAACACGAAGAGTTAATTCTCCTTCGTACACATCAATCAAAGCACGTCTGGTCTTTAAAAAGGATCTTCCGAGAATTAGAGGAACTCGGGAATCGGCATCAAAGTCTACGACTACAAAGTCGGCCGAGAATTTGAACTTTCTTTACTTTTACGTAGACATCTTCGGCGATACCGATCGGTTGAGAAATCGTTCGGTCCGCAAGTTCGAGAGTCATACATGTAGGGGTAAGTTCGGGAAGGGATAGCTTTTTCCACACGGATAATGGCATGAGATTTATGCTAGCGCCAAGATCGGCCAAGGCTAAGCACTCATCCATTCTTGGAAAACACAACACACTGAATGAGAATTTGTCGTGTCTCAAGTTTTTTGGGTAACTTGTTGGAAAGGATATACCGCCAGAGCAATGCTCATTCAAAGGCGTTCTAGCCATTTCACTTAACCTTTTCTTTGTTTCCAACTAAGGAGGCTTTTGAGAGTCGATGCAAATTTAGAACCTACGAATCAAAGTCTCCATTAAGCCTAATTTCGAAACTCAAACTTTAAAGATTTCGTAGAATTTCTCAATTTGGTCGTTAGCTTTTTCACGACGCCTTTCATCATTACGCCTCGAAGGATACGGAATTGACGGTTTTGGGTTAGGCATCGGAGCACTAACGGGAGCAACAACGGGCTCAGAATTTTGTACATGAGGTTGAACTTGGACAACCGGAGGTTGGACGTCTTTGGTACTTCCGTTATTAATAGGAGGCATCGTGTCCTTTGTGACCTCGGTTTCACGTTCCACTACTTTAAGGGAGGAAGAAAAGTATAGGAATCGTGGGTCCCTTGATAACACCACCGCTTTCGGTAGTAATACCCTTCAAGTCTTCCTTCGGGTTAGTAACGGTGTTACTCGGGAGAGAACCCGTACCCGAAGATGAAGCGGTGTTCATCTTCATGAATTGACTAAACATATTCTTGAGCTCAAGATTAGAATTGGTCAATGTAGTTATGTTGGTTTGTATGTTTTGCATAACCGCATCATTAGCTTTGATGTAGCTTTCAAAATCGGTCTTTGTCACACCTTGTGTTTGAGGAGCCGGAGCTTGGTAAGCTGGGGGTTGATTAACCGGGGGTTGATAAATTTGTCCCTGGTTGTAATTATTCCCTCGGTTTTGGTTGTAATTGTTTCCCCGATTTTGGTTGTAATTATTTCCTTGGTTGTAACGGTTTTGATTATTTCCTTGATTGTTTTGATTGTTTTGAACGGGAGGAAAACCGGGAGGTCGAATTTGATTAGCAATCTGGGGATGGTAACCGGTATTTCCTTGATTAAAATTAGCCGCGGCGGCTTGGGAAACATATTCTTGAATATTGTCACGATAAACGTTGCCATCGGTGGCGGGACAATTTCGGTAAGAATGAGCACCACCGTAAGTTACACATTTTTCCTCGACCGACTTTACGGTTGCGGGAGCTTGGGATTTTTGTTTATCGAGAATCAAAGTTTTCATCATATCTTTGAGTTCGGCAACATCGGTGGTAAGAGCGGCTACATCGGGTGAGATACCGGAGGTGGAAGTGCTCGTACCCACTTTGGCAACAACCGGTTTGTTACATGAATTACGAACTTTGGATTTGCTCTCGATGATTCTTAGGCAATCTCGAGGCATCTTATCCAAAAAATTACCACCCGCGGCGGAATTCAACGAATCTTGATCATTAGAGTTCAAGGCATTATAGAATGTATCGAGTTGATGTAATTCCGAAAATCCATGATGTGGACATGCCCGAAGAATATCGTTGAATCGGTCCTATGCCTCATAAAACGTCTCATCAAATCTTTGTTGAAATCTCGTGATTTCATTTCGAAGATTTGTTGTCTTGGAGGGAGGGAAAAATTTGTTGATGAATTTCGAAACAAGATCATCCAATGTAAGAATCTATCGAGAGGTTCTTTCTCACAAGCAAATCCGGTGGCCACCCCTCTAGGAGAAAATGGGAAATAGCATAAGCTTAAATCGACGTCTCGGAGACGTTCGGAGACTGCATCTTAGAAGTGATCTTGTTGAAATATCGAATGTGAGCATGAGGGTCTTCTTTGTCATGTCCAAAAAATTGTTTATTTTGAACAGGGAGCAAACCATCTTAAAGAATCAAAGTTGTCCGCTGGTGATCTCTCGGAACAACGATGGCTCCTCGGAACCCTCTTGGTTCTGATTGTAAACTTATTTTATGAGTTTACAATGGCCCTTGGTTGGTTATTTGGGATTAGAATGGTTTAAAACAAGTAAACGGGTTAAATGAACCAATTAGGTACATTTAGGGTTTCTAGGATATGTTTTACGTACAAGTGAAGTAAAATGATGAAGTAATGATGAAATAATGATTGAATAGGATTGATATGATTGTAAAATAAGTTATTACAACTTATTTGAGTGTTGGTTTGGGTTTACAATGGATAAAAGCCAAGAAACAGGTCATGGTTTAGAAACTAGCTCGGTTTTAGGGTTTAGGGTTTTGAATTAGGGTTTTGAGTGCATAAAGATGTATGAAAGTTTATGAATAGAATATTTAGGGTTTATACATTGTAGAATGAGTGTAGTAGCTTGTACACAAGTGGTGGTGAAGAAATTAGAATGAAAATGGAGGTAAAACGGCTATTTTAGAGATCATGCTTAATGACTTGTATATTGAGTTTTTAGAGATTTGTGCTTTGATTTAAAGAGATTATATATTTCAGATGAGATGTTATATTACTTGTACATATGCTTTAGTAGCTTGTGCATTCACTTTAGGGGTTAACCCTTCCATGAGATTAGGGTTTAGGGCATCCGATAATGGTTTAAAGCCCATTTTGATATGATGTTGCAAATGGTACCTTTTAGGAATAATGTACCTTGTAATAACGATATTATGATATTGACTTGATATGTTATGATGTTTGCTTGACATATATGAAGATATGATTGCCATACGTAGGTTGTCTGAGTCCGTTAACTTGAGTTATGCAGGTTATATTGCATATTGAGATATTGGCAAAGTAATGTAATGTAATAAAGCGAAAAATTTCCCTGAAAAAGGTGAGTTCATATATAACTGATAGATTGTACATCATCTATCTTAATAGATGGATATTTACATTTATGAAAATTGCGGGTTGTTATACTGCCCGTTAAAGTGTTGTTTTTGGTTGAGTCGGCAAAATATAAATTCAAAACTTGAATCAATAAAATATACACCACACAATGACACATCATGTTTTTGGAGCCGTTGCTGGGGAGTGAAAATTAATCTTGATTTTTATTTTGATATTTTGGTTTTTAACATTAGATTATATCTAACCCTTAGGATTAGTGTAATTTACATTAGTGTATATTCTTGTATATTCTGTATATTTTGTATATTTGTATTTAATTGTTTGCTTGTATATATTTATGTGTTTAATTGTTTGCGTATTTAATTGTTTTTCTTAAATACACTGTTCTGGTCGACAGTTGAATACGGCATATTCACTTCCACTGGATACGTCGTATCCAGTTCTCTGTCCAATACAGCGTATTCAATCCAACTGATTAATACGGCGCATCCACTTCCATTGGATACGACGTATCGATTATCTGGTATAGAAACTAAAATAATTGATTTTCGTGCAAAATTTTTTCTACCTTCCTTCGGAACAAATTCTACTGATTGTTTATCCCTTGTTTCAGGTAGTGCATGACAAGGAGTTCGACGAACGAACTAAACCCACCTTACAAATGTCCTGAACGTGAGTTCCGATCATCAAGAAGGCACTTCAAGACTCTAAGTCTTGACGAATTGAGATCTCTGGATTTGAATCTACTTTCTAACAAAGAATACTCAGAGGAAGAAGAAGAGGAAGAAATGGCCGAAACAATGGAGCAATACATGAGCAAAACCCGAACAGACTATGAATCGGGAGTCGCTAGGCCTAAAATTGATAACAAAGATCAATTTGAACTAAAAGGACAATTTCTTAAGGAGCTTCGAGAAAAAACATTTAGCGGTTCGGATAATGAGGATGCTAATAAACACATCGAAAAAGTTCTCGAAATAGTTGACTTATTCCATGTTCCTAACATCACTGTGGATAAACTAATGCTTCGAGTCTTCCCTATATCTTTAACTAGAGCCGCAGCTCGTTGGCTAAGAAATGAACCAACTGGTTCGATCAAAACTTGGGAAGATCTTAAAACTAAGTTTTTGAACAAATACTGCCCACCTGGTAGAACTGCAAAGAAAATAGAGGAAATCAACAACTTTCAGCAAGAGCCAGATGAAACCCTTTATCAAGCATGGGAGCGCTTTAAGGAACTCTTGATGAAGTGTCCTCAACACTATTTGACTAAGATACAGGAGGTGATTTTGTTCTACAATGGGTTGGATGTTCCAACACAATAGATTCTTGACTCAAGAAGTGTCGTTCCAACTAAAACTGCTGCAGATGCCAAAACAGCCATCCAAGAAATGGTTGAATACTCTCAAAAATGGCACAATGGAACATCTAGAAGTACCGAGACTTTTGACAGACTGGCTGCTATACAAACACAATTGAACAATCTTGGAAGAGAGATTAAGAAAGCGAATGAAAAAGTTTATGCTGCTCAAGTTAGATGCGAGCAATACAAAGGACCCCATTACACCAAGGATTGCCCACATAAAGAAGAAGGGAAGACCCTAGAAGAAGCTTACTACACGTAATTTGGTGGACCTTTTCAAGGAGGGGATATAGAGCAACCGCTCTAGGGTACTATCAAAGGAACAACGCCAATCCTTCATTCCAGGAACGAAGGCAATCTATAGAAGATACCTTGAGCAAATTCATGAGTGAATCAACAAAGAGACACGAAGAAAACTCTAACCTGATCAAATAAATCTGAGCTTCGATAGATGCTGCCATACGGAACTAAGGGGCATCAATCAAAACTTTAGAAATTCAAATTGGGTAAATGAGCAAAGTACTACAAGAGAGAGGATTTGGAATCCTACCAAACTCAACTGAAACAAACTCAAAAGACCAAGTCAAGTCAATTTCAACCTCCATTAAAGCTGATTCAAACTCGATACGCCGTATTGGATCTAACCAATACGCCGTATCCACTAGACAGAACAGTACACCATTATACAAGGCAAGACAAACGACGGTTCCTTTTCCAAGTCGTTTGGATAATCATTACTGTGAAGAAGAGGAGAACTATAGACCAAAATTCACGAAAGCTTGTGGAGCTTCACATATCAACAACGCCATACCCCGAAAGGAGAAAGACCCAGGAAGTTTCACTTTACCTTGCTTTATTAATGATTTATGTTTTGACAACTCCCTTGTTGACTTAGGAGCTAGTGTTAGTGTTATGCCTCTCTCGACCTACCTTAACTTAGGATTAGGCGAATTAGCTCACACTAGGTTGACAGTGGAATTAACAGATAGAACGATGAAATATCCTAAAGGAATTGCTGAAAACGTGCTAGTAAGAATTGGTAAATTTACTTTCCCCGTAGACTTTATAATTCTAGATAAGACAAAAAGGTAACAAGAGCAAGAAAGACTTGGTTATAAAGCAGCTATGAAATTACAAGATCAATTTGATGATGTAAAGAGAGCAGGAGCAGAGTTGACACAAGAAATGACAAGTCACAATACAAGAAGTGTTTAGATACATCCTCCTAGTGAAGATAAAGCTTCTTATCAAGAAACTTGAAGATTCAGAAGATGAACAACAAGTTTAGGGGAGGATTGTTGGGATCAAGAAGCCTTTAATGAAGAAACTTGAAGATTAACATGATGAATATCAAGTTTAGGGGATGATTGTTGGGAATTAAAGTCTTCATACTTTGTACTGCCAAGCATAATTTAGTACTGCTCAAGATACATGGAAACATGCTAAGTGTTGGAAACTTCCAGTACTAATCAGTTAGTACTGCTAGAGTAAACTTAGTACTGCTAGAGCAAAGTTAGTACTGTAGTACTAACTTAATACTGTTGAAGGACTTAAGACTGCTAGTGAAGACTGAAGAAAATATTCTAAGTAGTTAGTACTGCTAGCACAAAAGTTACTAATGCTAGTGTTAGTTACAACTGTTAGAGTAATATTGATACTGCTCAACCAAAGTTAATGTTGCTAGTGAATATTGTTAATGCTGGTTGAAGAGATTATATGCTAATTAGAAGATTTCAACTGAAGTTAATGTTGATTAAAGAGATTATATGCTGATTGAGAAGATTTATGAGAAAGTATTTAATACATTTGACTACATGTTTAGGAAAATATTAAATACTTAGTCATTGTATTCAATATGTTTGACTAAATATTTAGGAAAGTATTGTAAGCCCATTAGGACTCCTTAGTGTATAAAAGGAGGTCCTAGGGCATAGAGAAAATTAACAGATCAATACACAATTCATTCACATAGACATCCCATTCTATATAGTTCATAGCTTCAAGGTTGTAAACCCTAGTACTACACAGAGTACTCGTATTATTAAGATTAATAATATTGGAGCTTTTCAGTAATATCATTGTTTATATAAGTTTACTGTTTCATTGATATTCACATATATACTTCTAAGTACTAAAGAGTAGATTCCGCATACTCTTTGGTATTCACAAAGTTTCAACGATAAGTTGTTTTGGATTTATCCAAAGTAACTTAACCCTTACAAGCTAAGGAATTGATCAAGAAAAGGGATCAACAGATATGTCCGAGGATATCAAAGTGCCTTTGATCCTTGGAAGACCATTTTTGTCTACCGCTGTGCTAAAATTGATATTTACAAAAAAAGATTACTTTAAGGGTAGGGGAAGAAAAGATTGTTTTTACAAGCGTAAAATCTGCTAGCAGTTTAATTAAGAGGGTCTACATGCTAAGTTTGAGAGAAAGAATGGATCTTGATTTAGAAGCTAGGCTTATGGGAGAGACTTTGGTGTTGAATAGATCATTAGACCCTTTCTTGGAAGATTACATTGAATTAAATGATCTAAATGAACCATTTGAGCTTAGAATAAATCAAGGAAATGATTTGATGCCCACCATCGAGGAAGGTGAGTTAATTGAAGAATTTAGAATTATGAATGAAGATCTTGATACAAGACTTGATGATTACCCTAGTTATTGTGATGACGATAAAAAAATCCATATAGATTGCGCTCACAACTTAAAGTTTTCTTGCATGATAGGATTTGAATTTACTCACGCTAACTTTTTTCCGTTATTGTATGTCAACATGATGTCAAGAAAATTTCACAATTCAATAATGAAAAATAAGATGGTGTACAAAGGGAATAATGTTGTAGGAGCCTTAATGAATGTGCCTATCTTTGTTAGAACGCAAATTGGAGAATCTACCGAGCAAAAATCAGGGGAGTTTCTCATTCTAATTCTTTTTAAATTCCCATATTTAATGTTTTTTATATAAAACGAGGACGTTGTATAATTCAAGTGGGGGGATGGAATTAGAATGATCACTTGTCCTATTTTTCACAATAAAAAGCTTAAATTATGCTCAAAATTAAAAAAATTTCAAGCATACTTTTGTGAAATTACATGTTACATAACCCACACACAATAACCCTTGTTACATATTGTGAGGATTTATCCTTTCCATTTCTAAATGTTTACCCAAATTTCACAAAATATAAGTGTGCCGGTGATGTTGTAGACTTTAGAACTTGGCTTGGTATATCACTCGAGACCACAATGATGAGTACTATGGATTTAGATGGAGAAACTTGTTTAAATTGGTAAATTTTAGGATTACACCTAAATCGCCTTTACATGTTGCTTATTAACTAACTACACCGGTTAGTTAACCTCCCGTTTAAACCCTTTCCACTCTCATCTTTAGAGTGATGATCCACTAGAACAACCCGTAGAGCCAATCCTTTAGGAATTTACACCAATTATTTGATTCGTTACACCCTTACACCTTAACCTACCCTGTTAGATTAAAGTTTAATTTAGAGTTGCTAGTTTCTTAAAGTGTAAAGTTTGTATTTCCCGAGTCTTGTGTCATTTTCTATCTTTGGTGCGGTTGGAAATTTGCACATTGCAAATGGGAATGTATATTAGTAGTCAAAGCTCATGTGATTTTACTACCGTCACAATTATTGGTGAAACCGAAGAACGAAGAAATTACCAAAGGAATTATCTGGAAATATTATGATGGTGAAGATGGTGAAACTACACCGAGATTTGAAGAATAGTTAGAAAAAAAATGGAAAAAATGAGTAGAAAAATACAAAAAAAGAGAGAGAAAGAAAGTTTGAAAATAATCGTTTCGTAAAAAGCATTACCGAAGGAATTATACAAAGGATCGATTATTCGTTGATACGTCTAAAAATTACCGATGTAGATTATTATACAAAGTAGAAGATATCGCCACTTGCCTTGTAAAGTATGTAAAGTTTTAGGATGATTGGGAAGTTGATCGTTACGAGAAGGACAACTTAGGTTGTTGTTTTTGATCTATGATCAAGACGTTGTAAATAGTCATGTCTTTATCATGTAATGGTCGGGAAAAAAGTGTCTAGCAACTTGTAACTTAAGTCTTAATCTATTTGTTTCTTGATTTTTATTTAACAACAAATTACTTCCCTCTCACCTAATGATTAGCCACTGGTTTTATGCGAATGAGGATTCATACGAACATGCATGTCTATCCCGGCGTTCCGGGTGTGTATGCATGTCTTGTACCTTGTTGGTTTATGAATTTTGATGAAAGTTATAAGGTTCCTACCCTATATCATTCTTCATCCTAATCGTTGGTTAAATTCAAATGGGGATGTGATCGAATACACATGTCTATCCCGATGTTCTGGGTGTGTATGTGTGCTTCAGCTGCCTTGTTGGAGTGGTACTTCTGGTAAAAGATTGTAGAATGATCAAACCGTACACCTTTCCAATCAAAAACCCATATTTACCTTTATAAACTTGTTACGCTTTGGCTTTAGTGGTGGATATGTGTATCATTGCTAAGCTTATGATAGAATACTCGTCACGACCGAGCAATTTGAAAGAATTAGTTACATGTTACCACATATATTAGTTGAGTGATTTGAGTGTTTTCATCATCCTATTTCGTGAGGTGTTTGGTTGTGTACTTAAAATAGATCGAATAAGTGATTTAACGGAAAATATCCTTAAGGGATACATTTTTATAAACTTCTAAGGGCTACTTAAGGACAAGTAGGATTCAAGTGGGGGGATATTTGATGACATCAAATAACGTCTATTTTATAGCATCATTTATCCTATGATATTAACCTATTTTGTATAGTTATTGCAAAGAATTGTTACTTAATCATTTATATTTGAGAATTGCAGTAATTATGGAGTAATTGATGAAACTTAGCAAAAGGCACGCATTTAGAGCTTAAATGAAGATATTTTGAAGATTACTGTTCTGAAGACCAATACGCCGTATCCATCAAGGAAGATACGGCGTATCCGTGCCTGTACTCACCAAAGACCACAGAAGGAATGAAGATCAATACGCCGTATCCTTAGTACTCAATACGCCTTATTCAAGATATGGAATCAATACAATATTCTGGAAGATATCAAACGTGGTCCCTACTCCAAGAAATCCCCAATATACCATATCCAATACATGGATATGCCGTATCTAACCGACTTCCAGACCTTATAAATAGAAAACTCAAAAATGAGTTTTAAGTGTGTAAATCATATTCTCGATACCTAAACCACAAAAGTTGATTTTCAGAGGAGAAAAAGAGCAGAAGAGGTCGAGCAACGTATTCAATTCCATAGGAGACATCGTGTAATTCCATATACTTTAGTAATCATTCAGTTTTTGGTATCATTCGTTAACTTGGTTAGTTTACATTGGCTAAATTATTACTCTTGTATTTATTATGACGTTTGAAGGCTAAAACCTTCAGGTATTAGCCATTATTATGAAGATCTAAATGTTTGGTATTTGTTTATATCGAGTTCTTGATTTATCGTTGAGTGCTTGTTTATGTTTATCAATTTATACTTGTTTACGCGCTTTTGTATGCGACCTATCATTTAACTGGATCTAGCAAAGTGGACCAAGCGGATCTAGAGTCCGGGATAGCTCTCCATATAGTAATTTATACATCTATAATAATAGTTACACAAGTCTTGTCCTTCTAAGTCTAAGTCTAGGATACGCTTCGGGCTTAACTAGTTAATTGGATATTGCTGATGGTTTATTGATCATGTTGACTAGCAGGTGACCTAGATAATTCAACAAATAACGTTCTGATTCCATTGGATAGTTAGACAAGTAGACTACTAGTGTATCGATTTCCATTAAGCGATAAGTGGGTAAAGTCTCTATGAGCTAGGGTTTAACAAGATCACCATTTCTTTAATCCCTAAGATAGATTATAATCAGCAAATAAGGATGCTTTAATTGTGAGAGAATTAATGTGTCTAGGTCTTAGGATGATGTAACGCCTAAGTCTTAAGAATGATATGCCACCTCGAAAGAAGAAATCGTTGCACTTAATAAACAAACCAACGTTCTAATCGGATTAATAATGGTTAATACACTTTTCTTGTATAAGGTTCCACCACTCTTTTATCCTTTGTCTATTAGCTTACGTGGGTAACAGTGTCTTGAATTGATTGTAGTCACCAACCAAACCGTGTCAGTCTCTCAGGCTGAAACCCCCCCTTTTCCCATTAGAACTAGGCTTTAGACTAACATAGGTTTAACATAGGATTAGAATAGAATTAACATAGATTAGATAACCAAGATATTAATTAAATTGATAAATTTAACCTCGCTCTCAGTGATCGACACCCTACTTACCATAAAACTACTACCAACCAGGTACACTACCCGTTAAAGTGTTATTTTTGGTTGAGTTGGCAAAATATAAATTTAAAACTTGAATCAATAAAATATACACCGCATAACGACACATCAAGGTTCTTTCTAAGTCTTTGCTGGATCAATTTTCATATTGTAGTTGCGGATCTAGACTCATTTTTCAAGAGGTGCCAAAGCGTTGTCAAGAGCAACTTGTTGAGCGGCAGTAGTAGTCATGGTTCTGCTAAGATTTTCCAAATACAGTTTATACACAAACAAACAGATATGTATTTTACTGAGTGATAATTTGGTTTATGTTGAATGATTTTAGATGCATGAAGGGAATTATGACAGGTGATCCGGCACAGTTTATTAGACTTTAAATTATAGCAAAGGTAGAATTAACAACAGTCAGAGTATCAATATGGATTGATAGACAACTTAAGTAGCTAGATTGAATACTAAGAAAAAATTACCTTAAATAAATCAACTAGTGAAAAAGTTAAGTTATAATTCGCCTAGTACAATTGATTAATTTGCCCAGAGCAATTGTTGTATAATTCGCCTAAGTTCATTTGCATAATTCGCCCAGATATAAACTATGTATAGTTCGCCTAACGAAAACTGCATAATTCGCCTAGTGTAAACCGTGTATAAAATGAATAAATCGCCTAGTATGAACTGCGTATAATTCGCCTAATTGAATATGCATAATTCTCCTAGTGAAATTCTGTATACTTCGCCCAGTGAAGTGCACGTATAATTCGCCTAGTTATACCAAATGCATAGTTCGCCTAGGCTAATTTTACACAAACATAAAATCTCATATTTCAGCATCAAATTCATTTCAAACATGATTACTAGTAACCATAAACATCATACGACCTTTTTATAACATGAATTAACCATAAAAATATCAAGTTAAGCAAGTTTTGACTCGTATGAACACTAAAACCCAAGATTTTCAAGTTTTGGTGTTAAACCTTGTTTTAGCACACTCTATTACTCCCATAGGAACATTATAACTCAAACAAACACAAGCCCATTAACTTTTACAAGATATTGACCTATTTCCCAATATTATCAAACACACAATCACACATAAATCATTCATATGTTAACCCCATTAAGAATTGTTTTAACCTAGTGTTCTATACCTCTAAGAGATCAAAACCCCTCAATCAATTTAAAGATCCATCCGCTTTTTGACTTGAAGAACATTAGACTTATATCTAGGGTTTTTCAAGTAAAAATAAGTGTATTTGGCCGATTCCTTTTGATTATGAGATAGTTAGGATGTAACAAAAAAGTTTCTAGGTTACCTTGAGGATTAAAAAGCTCAAAATCTTGATGTTGTTGATGTGACGATTTCAAATGAGAGGAAAAAACGAGTGTATTTGTTTTGTATGTTAAAAAAGATGGGTAGGGTGTTTGTATTATTTAAAATCTATTGATTTTTTACACAAATGCCCCCCCAAGTTTATATCCCTTTGTGTTTGCTTTTAATAACTTTCCTAAGGTTAACACTAGTTTCACTATTGGCACAACTAGTCCCTAAAAGTTTATTAAACTAGACTAAGCCTTAGGTTTTGCTATCAAGCCCCTTAAAAGCATAAACACATAACATCTAAAGCCCTAATAAGTTAAAATTAATTAACTCTCTTTTAAATATTAATTCGCTATTGTTTAAAACCTTTTTCCTTTTATCCCTTGTTGAATTTTGAAGAAGATAATTTGACAATTTCTCCCCCTCAAATAATGACCTGTTTTTTATGTAAAGAGTTGTAGTCGTTATTTGATGGTTCCAATTGTCTTAGAAAATGATTTTCTAATGAAACTGAAAGATGATAAATTTTTTATTTTGAAAATCAACACCAAAAAAAAAAAAGATTTCTCTTATTTTGATAAAGAAATGCACTGACACATACATTAATTTGTGAAAAAGAAGCACGGGTTATGTTGCAAAGTACACACAAGCCTTTGCATGGTCATAAAGTAGACCATGCCCAAGAAAATTAATTAACATCTAAAGCCCTAATAAACTAGACTAAGCATTAGGTTTTGCTATCAAGCCCCTTAAAAGCATAAACACATGACATCTAAAGCCCTAATAAGTTAAAATTAATTAACTCTCTTTTAAATATTAATTCGTTGTTGTTTAAAACCTTTTTCCTTTTATCCCTTGTTGAATTTTGAAGAAGATAATTTGACAATTTCTCCCCCTCAAATAATGACATGTTTTCTATTTAAAGAGTTGTAGTCGTTATTTGATGGTTCCAATTGTCTTAGAAAATGATTTTCTAATGAAACTGAAAGATGATAATTTTTTTTGTTTTGAAAATCAACACCAAAAAAAAAGATTTCTCTTATTTTGACAAAGAAATGCACTGACACGTACATTAATTTGTAAAAAAGAAGCACGGGTTGTGTTGCAAAGTAAACACAAGCCTTTGCATGGTCATAAAGTAGACCATGCCCAAGAAAATTAATTCCTGTTGAGAGGTCAAGTTTTCTTTTTGACGAAATACTTGCCTTTAAATTGAAGACCGGGTTGCTATCTGAAATAATAGCAAGCCATTGACATGTTTTGAAAGTCTTTAGAACTTCTGCTAGAACTTCATTTACAGCCTCGTATCATTATTAAATGACATTTCTAAGGCCGTAAATGTTATCAATTTTCAAAAGACATGTCAAAGATACATATTTTTATATTTTTCCATTTTTTTAATTTTGTATTATATTTTTGAAAAATTTATATAAAATGAAAAATCCTTTTGGGTTTTATGTTTTCTTATATACATATAATACACAGGATATACCACGAGTTACCACCATTACTCGTCATCTTCCTCTGCCAGACGTTTTAGCGTTTCCGGAGACATACTTCGCATCCCATGCTTTTCGATCAAGAATTTAAATCTTTCTCGTGGCAAAGGTTTTGTGAAGATGTTTGCCAGTTGATATTCGGTCCGGAAAAAGTATAGTTCCACTATTCCATTCTCTACTTGCTCTTTTAAAAAATAGTAGCGTACATCGATGTGCTTGGCTCTCGAGTGTTGAACATTGTTGCAGCATAGAGCAATAGCACTTTTGTTGTCATAGTACAAAGGAATCTTATTGAATTGAAAGCCATAATTTGTTACTTGTGATCACATCCAAAGGATTTGAGCACAACACCTAGATTAGGTAATATATTCAGCCTTTGTACTCGAGATTGCAGTGCTCTTTTGCTTCTTAGAAGACCAGCTAACAAGTTTGTCACCTAAGAATTAAGCACTTCCTGATGTACTAAGTCTAGTGTCTTGACACCCTGCGTGATCTGCATCTGAATATGCTGTTAGTGACATACCAGTATTCTTCGAGTACCAGAGACCCATGTGAATGGTTCCCCTTAGGTATCGAAAGATCCGTTTAATCGCTTGTAGGTGCTTTTCGGTAGGATTTGCCTGATACTGAGCACATAAGCAAACTGCATTTATAAGGTCAGGTTTACTGGATGTCAGATACATTAGGGAACTAATTATGCGACGGTACAGTGTAGCATCAACTGGTGTCCCCTATATATCTTCATCCAGTTTATTCTTTTCTACCATAGGTGTGTCTATAGAATCACTAGTTTGCAAACCATATTTTTTAATAATTTCAGAAGCATATTTTGATTAGTTTATGAAGATGCCTTTGGGACTTTGAGAAATTTGTAATCCTAAAAAGAATGACATTTGTCCCGTCATCGACATCTTGAACTTAGTGGTCATTAGATTAGCAAACTCATTGCATATAGCAGTGTTACTTGATGCAAATATTATATCATCAACATAAACTTGTACCAGTAATAAGTCATTTCCTGCTTTCCTTGTAAAGAGTGTTAGATCGACTGCACCTTTGGAGAAATGATGTGAGATGGGGAAGCTTGGCAGCATATCGTACCATGCGCGTGGTGCTTCTTTGAGACTGTAAAGGGCCTTTTTGAGCTTTTACACACGCGATGCGTTGTCCTGAGCAACAAATCCTTCTGGTTGAGAAACATAGACCTCTTCTTTGAGCTCTCCATTTAATAAAGCCGTTTTGATGTCCATTTGGTAGATCGTCATATTCCTATAGGCGGCATTTGCTACGAAGATACGAACGGCCTCTATTCTTGCAAACGGTGCAAATGATTACTCAAAGTCGATTCCCTCCTCTTGCTTGAATCCTTGAGAAACCAGTCTAGCCTTGTTCTTTAGTACACCGCCAAATTCGTATGTCTTGACTTTGTAAATCCATTTTAATTTGATCAACATTATACGATATGGATAGGGTACTAATTCCCAAACTTGCAGTCGTTCAAACTCATGAATTTCTTCTTGCATTGCATCGATCCATGACGGTTCAGTCATCACTTCTTTGAAATTATTCGGCTTAACAGAAGTTAGGAAGGCATCGAAATAACACCACATGACGTCAGTCTGAAGTTGCTTTCTGGTGGAGACTGGGCTAGAAGGATCTTTGATCACATTTCTATTGGATGATTCTTAGTCCATCTACCAAGAAGTTCAAATGGACTGTGGGATGGTCTCACATTAGATGACGATCCTTGTGAAGTAGAGTCTTCATGAAGAGTTTCATGAAATGGATCATCATTAAAGTGTGGTGTTTTTGGTGATTCTTTAACACCTTGAGAAATAATTAGAGATTGATCTTTTTCTTGTGTTGATGGAATACTTGTTGATGATGCATCTTGGTCAATGGAAGTTGACACAAATGAATCGGCTAAATCAATTGCTCTTGGTGCAGCAGCTACTGGAACTAAAGAAATAGCACATGGTGAAGGATTGAAGAATTCATCAAACATTGGTTGGAACAAACGATCCCATTCATCTATATTTGGTGGATGACAAGGTTGTTGAGAAACAAGGTTTGGAACGAGTCCTGAACTGGATGTTGTAGGAGTCATAAATTGAAACCCATGTCCTGAACTGAATTGTTTAGAAGCCAATACTGTCAGCTCATCGAACGTTACATGAATGGCTTCCATGATTTTCTAGGTTATTCTGTTATAGATTCTGAAATCTTTCTTTGCGGGTGTGTAACCAACAAAAATACCAATATTGGCCTTTGCATTTAGTTAACCTAAATCCTCACTGTCATTGGTCGGATAACATAGTGAACCAAAGATATGAAGAAACGATAATTCTGGCTTCCTGTCGTGCATCAGCTCATATGGAGTTTTGTTGTATCAAAGACGGATCAGAGAACGGTTTTGGGTATAACAAGTTGTGTTGATTGCTTTGGCCCATAGAAATAATGGAGCTTTTAAAAATATCAACATTGTACGAGCAGCTTCTACAAGGGTCCAGTTTCATCTTTTGAAAACGCCGTTCTGATAAGGAGTACGAGCAACAGATATTTGATGCGAGATGCAAATATTTTCATAAAATTCACAAAGTGTCTGATTGAAAAATTAAGTTCCATTATCTGCTCGAACATTATGGACTATGGTATTCAAATGAACTTGAATATTTTTTATGCATTTGATGATAGCATCAGGAGCTTCATCCTTTGATCTCAGAAATTTGACCCAAGTAAATCATGAATAATCGTCAATAATCACCAAGATATACTTTTTCCTTTAATGCTCTCCACACGCATCGGGCCACAAAGATCCATATGTAAAAGATATAGTTTCTCTTGGTTAGTGTCCTCGGCTTTGGGTTGATGAGAGGATTTCTTGCTTTTTTCTAATGCACATGTTGAACACAGATGATCTTTAAGAAATTTAAGCTTTGAAATGCCTCATGCAAGACCGTCTTTAGCTAGCTTATTACGAGTACCGAAGTTGAGGTACGACAACCGACGATGCCATAACCAGCTCTTAGTCTTTGAAGCTTTTGATAGAAGACAGATCAGAGAAGTATTTAACATGTCATCAAGAGAAATTGTGTACAAATTTGTGTCTTTAGATCCTGAAAGTAGATCAACACCTTCTAAATTCCGAATAAAGCAAGTGTTTTTCTGAAAAGCAACTTCAAGATCCTCGTCACAGAATTGTCCGACAGAAAATGAGTTGTGTCCAAGTCCTTCAACATAGTATACCCTTGAAATAGTTACATTCCCAAGCTGATAATCACCATAACCCATAATCTTTGCAATTTAGTCGTTTTTGAATCTAACAGTTCCCAAAAATTTACTGATAAAGTTCATGAGCTGAGAGCGGTTCCCTGTTATATGTTTAGAGCATCAGGAGTCCAAATACCAGAGAAGAATCTGGACAACCTGTCATTGACAAGAGAAGAAGAAGATGGATCATCTGTAGCATTGGATCCCCAAGAATGATTAGGTTTCGAGTTGTTAGCATTTTTAGATTTTACAATCTTATCTTTTCTAATCAAACCTACAGATTTTACCTTTTTAGGTTTCCTACTATAGACTTTAAGATATGGTTTTTGTGTTTCAACTGAGTGAGGAGTGGATTCCTTAATGGACAGAACTTTAGTGGGAGTGATCCTAGTTAAAGGGCACGAGTTACCAACTAAAGTGAAAAGTCTTCCTGTCAGTTTCTACTTATATCCTATTTCAGTGAATATATGACCCGTAGGTTTCCAAATATTAAGCATTTGGCTTTGCTTTGACTTAGATTTAGATTTAGCACGCATATTCACATCATTCACAAAATCAAAGAAACACACATCATGATTTGCATCAAACATACATTGCTTACATTTAACATAAATTAATTTAGAATTCGCATTTAACATAGTATGCTTAACATTTGCATCACAAATAGGTTATTTAACATGATTCTTTTTACTAACTCTCCTAGGTTGGGCTTCTACTTTATTCTTTATTTTGTTACTTGGTGTTTGCGAGATCTTATCATTCTTTTTATTACCTGTAGGCTGTGATCTGCAAGTACTAGTAGAACACTTCAATCTTGTAGAAGACAACACAGGTGTGTTAGAATCTTATATTTTAGATGAGTCTACCTGTTTAATGTTGCTTGAGGATGTGACAGGTTCAGAAAACCTAACTTTCTTGACTTTGTCCACAGGTGTAACAATAATCAATTTCTCACTAGGTTTATAGGCATTAGAGCATGTGTCTCTAACATAAACAAGTATCTCCTGAATTTGTTTAGCATGCTTACAGGAAAAGTCTAACGCATTATCTAAAGGTTATTTTGCTTTAGCTTGTTCGACTATTCCCCGAAGTATATCAGCTTGTTCCTAAGTGTGCTTAAGATAGTCTATGTGAGCTTCCTTATTTTGTAATAACCTAGGAGCTAAACGATCTAAGTCTAGCTTGAACATGCCTGGAGCAATAGTGGTGGAAATTGGTATTTATGCAGCATTTTCAACAATTTCTTTCCTTTTTAATTTTCATAAATTGTTTTTCAATGATGTAATCACAAAAACCTTGTCTTGAATTTGAGCTTTTAAATCCGTATTTTCAACAGATTTTGAGTTCAATTGAAGAATCAAAGATTCACTATGTTCTTTGTTACGAACACGGGTCTTTTTAATTGAGTCAAACTGATCCTTGAAAATATGTTTCAAATGGTCAATTTCTTTACGCAAATGCTCGTTTTCATAAAGTAATTTAGCCACACTATGCTCCAATTCAATATTTATGGTCTCAATTTCATCCATATCATGTTTAAATTTCTCTTCCTTGTCATTTTCTCTCATAGATTTAATATGTTCCTTTAACTTACAAACTCTAGTGTCTTTCGCTTGTAGCTGAGCTTTCAAATCGTTATTTTTAAAATATTTTAGAATTTCAAGAGCATTTTGATTGTCACAAGATGTGCCCTTTTGAAAAATTTCTTGATTAAGTTGTATTGACAATTCAAGAGAAATACAATGTTATTCAAGTTGAGAGTAACTTTTTAAAAGTTCATTATACGAATTTTGTGTTTTTAAAAGCTCAACATCAAGATCGAAACACTTATCATAAGATTCACTTCTTTGCATTTCTAAATTCATAGAATCACCAATCAGAGTAGTAGAATTCATAACAGAAAGCAGAACATCTTGAGACATGATTTGTTGTAAAAGTCGGTCATTTTCAAGAAAATGTTATTTCTTAAGAATTTCACAACATTGTTTGTCTACTAAACACTTTTGAACAACAGCTTACATCTGGTTAAAAACTGTTTGTACTTCTGTTATTTCATTTAGAAGATCTTTATCAAACACATTAAAAAAATTTAAAGACTTTAAAAATGGAATAATTTCATTGATAAAAACAGCTTTAGTATGTTTAAACCTCCATTAACCTTCTATAGTAGCATCAGGTGAAGTCCTTATCTTCACCACAGAGTCAAACTTGGCAAGGTAGAATTTAAGCTTTTTAAGGCTTGCATTCACCAAACTTACCTTAGGGAGTTCACTGGGAGCTTCCACTTTGACAGGTGATGCGACATAATATTAAGTGGTAGGGTTATACATTTGAAACCAGAATGCTTGTTTAGCAGACAATTCTTGTTGTGGAACAAAATGTGTACCAAAATCTTTAGATAATTTATTTAACTCAACATAATTTATTGGAGTAGTATTAACTTTCTTTTCTTTTGAAATTGGATCATTTTGTTTTGCAAGCATTTTTGATCGACTTACTTCTTCCAACATCAATGTCTCTTCATCATCAATCACAAGCATAGCAGCATGTTTACAAGACATAACACTACCATCATATAAGGTTGGCTTAATCCGCTAAGCTTTCTTGAGATAAAACGGATTTTGATACCCAAAAGCTTGTTTGTGAGTGTTATCATAAAAAACCCGTGTCTTAGTTAACATGTGCACTGTTTGAGCAGATTGACCCACTTTATAAACAATATTATCCAATTCTTTTATTTTGTTTTCTAAATTAATTTCTTTATCCATATATTTACTTTCCTTTTCTTTGGATTTATTTTTTAAAACATTAAGTTTGCAATAAATATTCCTTTTCCTTGATTTGAGTAGAAAGATTTTGTTCAAGTGAGTCAATTTGCTGGTTAAGTGCAAGCTTTTCTTAAATCATATCATCCATTTGAGAATCAATCTTTTTTTCACGAGTTCTTAAATCAATATTAAGATGCGTCCAAAAGTTTTGACACGTTCTTTATATCTCTCAAGTTTAATGGTTAGGAATTCATTATTCTTTTCCTGATTGGCCTTTTCACAATCATTCTTAAGATTAAGTTGTTAGTGCAAATATTACGATATTTAATATATACGATCTCTTTATGTTTTGGTGATGATAAATATGTAACTTGTAATACGTAACATAAAGTGCGCAAGTTACTCGTAATCACAAATTATCAATGCATACTTGCATCCACATCTCACGACGTCTCAAGTCTACATCAACACCGAAATTTGTTTGCACCCGACGTAAATCACGTAAGGTATGTACAAACAACATTAAACTTGTAGGATGATCAAAGAAATAAGTTTTTGTCTTAAACTTTATATTTTTATAAATATAACAAAACTATTTCTCAAAAATTATTTTATACAAATTATTTTTGAATTATAAAGAAATGTTTTATTTGATAATTATTTTGAATTTCAAAATCTGGTCATTTCTCCCCTAAAACAAGTGTCACTTTCACCAGATTTAACCTTGGCCACAAAAAGACAAAAACAGGAGCGTCTGTCGGGGCGGTCCCTTAAATTGGTCGGCGGCCCCTTAAATACCGGTGGCCCCCTAATATATCTGGGACCGTCATTTCCTGACAGGCTATTTTTCAGCTAAATAGTGGTAGTTTCCTCTAACTATATTCATACAACCTTTTACTACGAATTTCTTCAGTTCTTCTCTCTTTTGATCTCATTAAATCTCTTCTAAAACCTTTGATCATTTTACTGTTTATCTTGTTAAATGTGATCCAATCTTCTATCCTTTCCTTCTTCCCTCAAGTGCAAGAGAAGAACTTTCGTCATCGTCAAGATACGAAGTTATGTAGTCTAGTTAGTTCATTTGTAACATATGTTACATATATATCGAGTACATGTCTTCCAATCTTTAGTAGTGTGTAGATCCAAATGGTGTGTATATTCGGAAGGGTTGATTATGGGTTGGTTAGTATTTTTGGCCTTAAAATACATTAGTGTAGTGGTAGATTGGTTCTAGCTAAGATTAGGACTCGACATTTAGCTTAGTGTCGGAAAATATTATAAGCGACGCGGTTTATGTGTTAGGCCATAAAATACAAGGTTTGTTATGTTGGGCAATAAAACATAACAGGTTTGGTTGTACCCGAAGAAGAACTCGACATCTAGCTTAGTGTCGGGAAATAATGTAAGCATTGGTATAAGGTTTTCTCCGTTGAAAGGGAGCTTGTTGATTAGTGAAGTAACTCTCGAGTTGGATACTCGGGGAGTGGAGTAGGGCGAAGAGGAGCTTCGTGACCGAACGACTATAAATCACCGTGTCGGTTTGCATTTTCTTTTACCTTTTGCTTTACTTATTTCTTTACATTTACCACTTTACTTTTATACTTGCATTGTGCTTATGATTGTGTGAATGGTTATGTATATATTGTTAGTTAAGGTTGTGTAGTTCTTTGTACTAAATAATTGTAATGCTGTAGTCTTTAGATTGTCTAGGATATGTGTTAGCTATTGTTAACCTATTATCGACACTTCTCATATTGCGTCAAACTTGATCGGGTAATTGATACAAAAGATTTAAAGTTTTTAAATGAAAATGTATTCACCCCCCCCCCCTTTACGGTTTCCACAATTGGTATCAGGAGCCACGTCACTCTAGTTTTTAAAACAAATGGTTTTTAAAATAGAGTACGATCCATGTATCAAATTACCCATGAAGAGGGATTAAATATGAAAAGTGTTTTGTTACTTGATTCGTACTAGTTTTGTTGTTAAATATACCTCGTATACTAGTTTGACTAAAAATATTCTCAAAAAGCTTGGAAGTGTTAAGATACGTCTTTGTAAGTCCTAGGAGTAAAAATGATATCTAAAACACGTGTTTTATGTGCTGGAACAACTTCCTGAGGTCCTACGTCCCTACATTAGGTTACCAAATGATTTAATACAAAAAAACGTGTTTTTAGGTCTCTAGTGGCGGTCCCTTAAATGTTCGGGCGGCCCCCTAATATATCTGGGAGCCGTCACCTTTATGGGGGTCGTCTGTTTGTTTCAGCAGAATTTGGCAAATTTCGAAAAATCATATAAAATTAACCGTAAGTCCGTAGAAGTCGTGCCACCCGCCATTTCGAACATAATTGAGTCTACTTTCATTTAAAAATGCTTCCAACTCTTCATTCTAAACTTAAAAAGTCAGAAATGCAAATTACTACATAGTGGTCAAAACTTTGAGTTCCGTTTTAATGTAAAACTTGTATTTTACATATTGATCTAATTGATATATCTTTGAAGAATAGTGTATTTGTCCTTTCAAAATATTGATCTTAATTAATTTTTGAAATGGGAAGGAACTATTTTATTTTCAAATCAAATCAAGCTAAGTATACATCGTTATATCTAATACACAAAACAACGACGAATATCCTTATGTTTATGCTAGATGATTATGTGTGTTTACTTTTGTTTCAATTTCGCTAATAGATATTAATAAGTAATCATTACTATTTGTAATTGAACTAATTATATATCTAAACATATGTGTCATGTATGCTATTTGTATGTTACTAGTTTTCGGATTATGCCTAATAGGAATTACGCTAGATTTTTTACGTTAAGTTGCAAAATTGTTTGTGCATTGCATATAGGCATAAATCACTATATTTACAAGTGTTACATAAACATCTTGTAGATCATTTTTAGTGTAGTAACACACTTAGGAATGAGAGTTTAATAGTTTTTCATGTGTGTGGAAAAATAATGTCGTAAGATCATATGTTAAAACCCATCATTAAAATATTTCCAACACATTATCTCTCTTCTAACAAAATGTCTAAATATTTTCATCATCTTGCGTTGTTTGACCTCGGGTTGGTTAAACAAAATAAAAGATTGTATTAATACATTGGTAATTAAGTAAAAGAAAATATATTTTTTAAACTTTGCTTGTGCTTGCATTGTTCTAACACACACACATAATTATATTCTTTTTATAAACGTATAGTATTTTACAAAAGATGTGTGTTGTATAAAAATGGTTAGGAAAATCATTTATATACTCATAAAATGTCAAAAACTATGCATACTATACATATCAACAAATAGTTTTTCGCACAAGCAAAATATATGACAATCTTGAAGTAAGAAATTAACTTGTCATTATTCATCAACCTCACCTTACAACTAGTCTTAGGATAAATGGAACATACTATGAAAATCTTTATTTGTTTTCTTTTAAAAAGAGTGTTCATGAGGGTCAAGAAATATTTCGAATATATATTGATTCATTATTCAAATTATGATTAATATTATTATCGAATCTAATTGACAAGTTTCCGAGTGTGGACAAGAAATCAGATTCTTGTTTGTTTAGCTTTGAGATTATATCAAAATGTAACAAGATATATTATCTTAAACCTACATACTCAATCACACTCGATTGATATGAAAATAACGACATCCTTTTCTAAGACGATAAGAATATGCATCGGATCATAACTCACACTTGTGTAAATGATGTCATATTGAGTCTACTTGTCCAATAGTTGTGTTCTAAATATTTGGAAAATATATGCATAAAATACACAATGAAGTAAGATCGACGACTTGAATGTTTTGTCTAAAATATTCAAGTAATTTACCTTGCAATGCAATTGGTAAAGTCATCATCTCCGAAAAGCCTAACATGAGCAAATGCACAACTTATGTAACTTCGCTCAAACAATTCAAAAACACAACCCAAAACTCAAATTATCCTCTCATCAAAACTTTCTCTTACTTTACCAAACAAGTATAATATCTCTTCTTCACCACATGAGAACCATTTAACCATCTAAGGTTAGGACTAGGAAGAATTGAACATATTCCACAAACTATTATCTTGCTTTCTTTCAACAAGTGATCGTAAGAGGATTTCAAATATGAATATGATTATTATTCAAACGATAATCAATCTCATCATTCAATCTAATTACAAAATTAGAATATGAACATGAAATCGAGACTAGGATTTATCTAGATCATGGAAATATCAATCAAATGACCATAGATATTTTTTCGTGTCTACATGTTTAACCATCCTCGGTTATTACATAAAATCACAAAGTCGATTGCAAGACAACAAGATTAGTCATCAAATTGCAACTTACACTTGCAATGAAGATGTTTCATTGAGTCTAAAGTGTTCAAGTGTTTGTGTTATTAGCTATGGTCAAATTATACATGCTAAACTTAACACACTCTAAGTAGGATTGACTACTTATGAATTTCCATTGGGAAACTTATAAGTACTCCAACTTGATAAGCAAGACTTGGATGTCATTTCCAAAAAATCAAACCGAGAATCCTTATTACTTATATAAGTTTCTCTTAATAACCTAATATCAACACCATCTCCCAAATAATAGAAAAATGATCCTTGCCTAAATTTGGCACCTCCACAGATCGATGGATCCTTCGTCCTAGATTCATCTTTGATTTAGGTAGATCCGCCCTATGGCATTAGATTTAAACATCTTCCTCTTGTCAATCTCTTGCTTAAAATTCTAACATACATGTAACTAAACTTTAGTTAATCATCATTTATTTCTACAAAGAAACAAACACAAGATCTATTGAGGTAAATAACCTTAATTGGATTTCTTTCATAAAAGACATGCAAAGGTGCATTCTTTGAACACTCTCATTGTAGAGCATTACACATTGTCACTCTTAAGCATACTCCTAGGTCCTAGATGACTCATTCTCTCTTATACATACAACAACTTGCTTGCTCTCTCATTTAACCTTAGAATTCCACACATCTTGATTAGGATTATGCGAACCAAAATTAAAGCATGTTAGTTGAGTCATGTTAGGCCCTCTATGAAAAGATAATACAAATTTTATCTTTGCTACACTTCATTAGGCAAATATAGGAATTATATTTTGTCTAACATGAAAATGAGTACTAGAGAATCTATTGCACTAGAAATTCAATTTGACCTAACGGTTGAATTGCTTCCAAGAGTAAAGTTGGGTTCGTGGTATAACCCGTAAAAATGGTCGTGTTTAGCCTGAATTGAGCACCACTAGTGATAGTCTCATATTCATTCTCTAATTTGATTAAATGGCTCTTCCTAAATATGCCTAATGATAGTCTACATCGATAGACTTTGTAACTCATTAGGAGTGCACACTAAGCAAGTAGAAATTAGGTTTCTTCTTAGTCAATCTTGACTACTTGCATCTCATATATATGCTTTAAAGTTTCAAGATGATAACGTGCTCCCATGTAATGCAATTATATGCTTTCATGTTTATCTTAATGCTCAACGTCTATTTGCTTAGCTATTGAATGCATGTCTGTTGTAAAAGCGTTTGCCTTTTACTAGCAATTTAGATAAAATATCTCTTAGTTTATCTATATAACACATGCTCCTAAGTGCTAAATGCTAACATGTTTTACATGATGATTGCATTTAAAATTATCACGTTTTGTATGCGTCATTTTACATGACTTACGTGTTAATTGTGCACCTATACTATGTTAGTTTAATGTATGACAATTAATATTTAAATGTCATATAGTCTTACACATTAATCTTGTTGATTATTGTGTTGATGCATGCTTAGATAAACTTGCATGCTTATATCTATATATCTTATGCATCTAGGTATATATTTTCTCACACTAGAATATTTTTCTTCGCGTCCGTGTCACAAATCTAAAAAGTCAAAAGAGTCGCAAAATGGTATTAAATCTCTTAGAGTCTTCACTCACACACTCCTTTGATCATCATCTTGCTTTCTTCCAAATCATCCACTCTTTCGTCAAGAAAAGGTTAGATACAAATCTAACGCTCCTCCAAGTAGGTTTGACAACTTAAATATTTCATCCGAAATATTCAAGTATCTTTAACTTGCGATCGCAAACGTTAAAGGTCATATCCGAAAATCCCTATTCAAGCCTTTTTACAACATAAGTTAAAACGCTCTCCTTTTCTCTTCGACAAAAACATTCTTTCTTTCAATGAAAACATTCTTTCTCTTCTACGAAACATTCTTTCTCGTCGACGAAAACATTCTTTCTCTTCGAAGACAACATTCTTTTTCTTTAACAAAAACACTCTTTATCTTTTGATCACACCTCTTCCTTCTCACTCAACCACGCCTCTACAACCATGGAGATGGCTAATCTCTTTCCTCTACTATTTTAGCTACCACCTTTAAGATAACCTTATACCTCGTCATGTGATTGTTTTATGAACATTCACAATACTCGAGAAGACAACCATCTATCTTGACATTGTCAAGCTCGTCGGCTTCATCTTCATTTGTTTTCTTCTTTATTATTATTATTATTATTATTTTCACGTACGAAACACACCAAAGATACATCACCATTTCTTTCGGGAGAATGTCCAAAAGGAAACATCTTCATTCGAAAAGGTTGCGTCTGAAGATAACATCGCCGACATTCTTTCTTTACCCCTCAACCGCGAATCCTCAAATTGTCTTTGTCTAGGTCTAGGAATGATGGAACGCATTCCATAAATCCTTCTCTTCTTTTCTACTAGTCTCGATTCTAGTCTATTTTCTATTCCATGCATCGTGACAACTTAACTACTTCATCTGAAGTACTTTAAGTATTTTTAATTAGCGAAATGCAAATTAAAATGTCACTCCTTTCACAAAATTCGTCAAGCCCTAAACTCCTCTCCTGTTGGCAGTCCGGCGGCCCCCAAATCTATTCTGGCGGCCCCCAGATATATCCGGAACCGCCGGCAGCAGGCTTGAGATATCTGTCATTTCTTTTCAAATCATTAAACGAACACCCCCTCTCTCTTCTTCTACAAGCTGACGTCTACTTTACACCTAAATCTATGCACAACATCTCTCTAAAGATCAATGAGTCATTCTCTTATCTCAATTCCTATAAGCACTATTGCTTATGTTATTAAGAGAATGTCATAATGAAATGCATCTCATTCTCTAACACATTCCTTACAATTGATATACCTACAATCTATCATTACATAATAAATTCCCTCACATACAAATCTTGCTCCTCACATCTCATAAACATCTTTTCTCACCTCAAATGGTCTTTTCACTACTAAACGGTTCCTCTCTTTCTTAATAGTCTTCTCACTTCTGATAGTCGTCTCACTTCTAATAGTCTTTTTACTTCTGACATTTCTTCTCACTTTTAAACGTTCCTTTTCACTTTTAATAAGTCTTATCTTCACTAACGTTTCCTCTCATGTCTAAACGTTTCTTCTCTTTTAATAGTCCTGTCACTATTAAAATTCCTCTTATATCTCTCCTAACTTAATTATTTCATCCGAAATATTTAAGTAATTTGCTAAATGTAAATGTCACTCCTTTACTAAACTTTCCACTTTCTAGAAAGTGAAGAACATAAAGAAGATATTCAATCTTCAAGTGTTATTGAGTCACCACATTGTTGAGTCTCTCATTATTCTTCCACCATGAAAGAACTACCACCTCATTTTACATACCCACCTTTGTTCCTCAACATTGTAAACCAACAAAACACCAAACAAACCTTTGAATTCCTAATCATCTACATTTTTCTAGATAGGATCACATGCACATCAATTGTTAGTGCAAATGTTATATCAATCTTTTCTATCAACCTCTCGTCAACACGTTCCTTCTTTAGTCTCGCTCATCTTTTCCCACTTTTCGGCTATATGGAATCATTTTCATTAACATTCAAGAGAACATTGTCTCCATCCTTATCTTATTTTTCTTTTTATCTCTTTAAAGTATATATTTTGGCATATTTCGCCAAGACATTAAGTGTCATTCGTCTACCTTTAAAAAGGGTCATTATCATAATATTTTTGTGTCAATCAATAAACGAATCCCATTCTCATTTGTTAAAATTCAGTCGAATCTTTTTCCTTAAACATATGTCTTGAGTCTTTTAATTATATCATTTAATTTGTTGATTTTTAAACAATGATTGCATGTGTCTAGCTTCTAATTTTCTTTTAAAGTGTCATACTTTAGAATATTAACACCTAAAATGCATGTCTAGTTCCCCGTTAATATCTTGCTATATATATATATATATATATATATATATATAGTATGTTTTTTTTTGTTGTGTGTGTGTGTGTGTGTGTGTGGTGTGTGTGTGTGTGCACTTATCTACTAACTTTGTTTTGTTAACACATTCATATCTTGATTCCTTTATGCCCTAAACAAGGGGGAGCATACACTGAGGGGGAGCTTTTACAAGCATTCCACTCATTTAAATTGCACTCATCAAACTTCTTGAGATTCAATGGCAATTTATTTGATCCATGGATCCATTAGAGTCAATATATAAGGAATGTAAATATCATGGGGATGTAATGAGCAAGGGGGAACTCGGAGATATATGGGTAAATAGAATGGAGTTGGTTAAACTGTGATGATAGAAGACTTCACTAGGATGACACAAGCTCGCCTTTATAGGAAGATAGGATCAGGGATTGTAAAATAAGATGAAGGGCTCATTCATACTCCAAATACTTCACCTCCTCCACTTCAAAATCAACTTCAACCTTAAGGTCCTCTTCTCATACATTCAACTTATATACTTGAAGTACCTACCTTCTTCTTATTTCTCATAACCTCGTCTAAATTATCTAAGAAACACAAAACCACCTCAACCTTATTTATCATATCTTCTCCTCATACCTCAAACCTATATACTCAGAGCACCTATCCTCTTCTCATTCCTCTAACATATATACCTAGAGCGCGTACCCTCTTCTCATGTCTCTCTCAAACCTCCAACCTATATGCTCCAACCATAATCCACATTATACCTTTTTGCTTCGACAAAAGGGGGAGAAGGGAGTGTAAACGAGTAACTTCTAAACTTTACTAAGGACTTCTACACTATCTAGTGGATATCCTAGGGTAGATCCCTCTGGTTCTGGCTGGATCATAGGATTTGAATACCTACGCCTAACCACCTTATAACTCTATAAATTTATGTACATGGTCGGTCTTTTGGGTATTCCATCACAATCAAAACCAAAATCAGTGAATAGTTCAATCAAAGTGTTTGATATAAATATCAAAAGATTTACACTTTGAGAGTTTTTCATCATCACTAAAAGCTCCCCCTTAACATGTGCATCGTAATCGTAGTACATGCTAAGTGTAAAGTGCATTGAGTCCATTTTATATGATCACATTTCAATATAAGTTAAGTTCTGTTTAATCACATTTTATCCCCTTATCCAAAATGTTAATCCATTGATATTTTGGATATCAATTGATTAAACGCCCAGGGACAAAATATTACACAATAACTATTAGGAACATTTTATTGCTCCCCCTTAATTTTTGAGGGTATATAAGATAGTGCTGAGTACAATAATTTGAATTTTTTTGAATTTACTAAGAAATTCTTGAAATTTTGTACTCGAGCATACCTTATTATCACCATAAGTCAACACTACATATTTATATATTCACAAGATTATTATGTACGAGGTTTGACTTGAATGATGAGAACATCATATGATAGAATCATATGGTTCTCTTGTACCAGCTGTAGGTCTTCCCCGCAGTCTCTCATAAGAAGTTGTCTTAACTTCCCCCTAAATCAGCAATCCTTCTTTGAGTAGATTCAAAACTTTCTTGCAAGCCGCCTAAGTAGGCTTGATGTAAAAAGCCCAAATATCTGAAGTACATAATTAATTCGAAACCATAACACCAAAATCAATTAAGTCCCGGATGTCTGAATTTCTCCTTACATGATAATGATGATATAAATTGAAACACCAAAGTCAACTAAGTCCCGGATGTCACAATTATTCCCTCTAAGTAGCCGAAATGATAACACCTAATTCAACTAAGTCCCAAATGTACTCATTTCTTTCTGCAGAATACTGACTAACTTAAGGAATCATCATACTTATCAAACCTATGTGTACCTCTTTTATCAAATATTTCTACTCTTTTTTATAAAATAAGCTTAGTGATTAACTGATTGGGTAAAACATTAATTGAATCAGAAAGAGCTCTTCTCACATTTTAAATAATTATTCTCCCAGCAGTTCCTCCTGGGGACTCAAATGATGCATATTGACTAATGACGAGATGTCTCTTCTATCATGTGATTGAAATAGTGCACCCGAAAGAAACAAAGAAAGGCCTAAAATTTAAAGAAGGTGACTTCAAAAGAAGGCCATGGACTCTATCAACTATACATCTACTCCTTCCCCCTTGCTGGTTTTGACACCTCGGAACCAGCAAAACCTTATACGCACACATACTTGAGATCGTGTTTGAGGTATAACTAAGCTTAGATCTATCCAGTGAGAATCAATTTCAAGGCTATTAAAACTAGTTGATTATTTCCAAACAATCCTAAATCTTTTACAACTATGAGGTGTTGGCAATATTGATCGAATGTCGTTTAAAGCCTATACTCACTTGGTCTCATATCTCAAATAAGTCCCCAAATTTTGAAACAAATGACATCTAAAGCTCGTGTAGTTAAACTCTATTAACTCCCCTTGAAATTGTTATCCGTCATTATCAAAAACTTTATCCGTTTATTCCGTGACATATTTTGAAAGACCAATTTAAAAGATTATTTGATGACACTTTCTCCCCGCCAAATAACGACCCGTTTTCTATTTAAAGAGCTGTTTTCATTGTTTGAGTGGTCGAATTACCTTTTAAAATCTTTTTGTGATTACTGAAAACACTAATTCATTTTGAAGACAACTTTATATTAATAAAAATAAGATTTCTCTTATTTTAACACATAAGCGCACTGACACGTACACTTACGGAAACATAGGAAGCACGAGTTGTGATGCAAAGTAATCACAAGCCTTTGCATGGTCATGAAGTAGACCATGCCCGAGAATAAATTCTCGTTGAGAGGTCAAGTTTCTTTTTTGATGGAATACTTGCCTTTAATATGATGACTGAGTTGCTATCTGAAATAATAGCAAGCCATTTGGCATGTTTTGAAAACATTTAAAACTTCTGCTCGAACTTCATATAATTGCAGGTATCTAATAATGTATAAAAAATGTTTTAAAACAAACACTCCCTACATGTGAGGCATACAACTTATTTTGTAGGAAACCAGATCAGTGTGGGCTGCATTTCTTAAATAATGAGTCAAATGGGTAAATAAATTGGCTAAGCGCAAAACGGGTCAAACAGGTTAGGTTCAAAGGTCACCCCACGTGTCCTGAATTAGTTTTTTCAGTTATAATACATTAATTATTAGAAACGCCTAAAAATGCTTACGACCTGACCCTATCTGACCCTATTAAGCAACCATTTTGTTCATTAATAATTTGTATCAATTTACTCACATTTTGTGATGTGTATGTCAGTTGCAGTACCCATAACCAAATAACTATAAATGACCATTTTGTGCCTGAAAATTTTGTAGAGCTCATGCATTTGATAGAGGGCATATACGGTTGCAAGGAATTCGTCATAAGTAAAGAGATGATCCATTTAGCTGAAGTGAGGATATTCTATCATATGAAGACTGGAAAACCAATTACTAAGACTTAATGTAATTACATTAACCTGAAGATAGTTCTAAGGTAGCACCTTTTCACGCTAAATGTTAATTGAGTTGGTTTTGTAAGATATTACTTAAGCATTTGTTTTGTGGTGTACTCACGCACCAGTGTATAGATTTTGTATCAAATCAACATTTCACATAAACACTACGCAATGAACAATTAGACACAACATACAACCCGTATGCAATCAACAATTAGATACAACCCGTGTGCATCGCACAGGTCTGCATGCCTCGTAATACACACACACTTAGCATTTGAGTTTTCTTTTTCTCTCTTGCTCTTCTAACCCACGAAAAACACACACACACATACAAATTCATAATTTTTCCATCTTTGATCAAAAACTCTTGCAGATTTGTTGAAGGTTTGATCATTTGTATCATCCGGGTATTTATTAAACAACGTCTGGGTTGTTTTAATCTTGTTCATCCTTCTAAAAACCTTCCAACTTTGTAAGTCTTCAAATTCTTAAATAACTTGTACTTTCCTAATCATCTTGATGCATACATACTAGTTGTACAACTTCTTTTGTAAAAACAAAAATTTTAAAACTACATAAACCTTAAAAGGTTATGCATATATTTCGAAAATAATAAAAAGAAATATAAGGAAAGTATAGTTTTGTGATCGTGGTTATTTTCATGTAATCAAAATGGTATATTATAGCTTATTTGTATTCGGCTTATATAATAAGCTAATAGGAAAGCTTATTTAATTATATTTAAGCTTATGTGACTTATATATGTTGCGACCTAAAATAGAAAACACAAGGAAATATTTGTTCAAGCTTGTTTCATGTAACTTAAATTTATTAAGCTTATTTTGTGCTTATTTTCATTCGGCTTATATAATAAGCTTTTGGAAAAGCTTAGTTGATTATTTTGAGCTTAAAGGGCTTATATTTGGTTCGGCCCAAATAAGAAAAGAAAGGAAAAACATTTGTTTAGCTTATTTTATTTTGGCTTATATTTTATTAGCTTATTTTGAAAGGACGAACGATAAACTTATTTGGCTTAACAAATAAGCTCGAATATATTTTATTGGGCTTATAGCCGCGTCCCACATACAAGGCCCAACACCATGAACTTATTTTCGAGCTTATGTGGTCGGCTTATTATTGTTTGGCTTATTGTGAGCTTATTGATAGCTTATTATTAAGTCGCGTGTTTATTATTTAATGTTTTGCTTATCGGACTAAATGGATAAGTTAAAACTATATTTTTGGACTTAACGGGCCAAGGCCCAACATAAACACAATGCACCAAGGCGTAAAGCTACGGTGTAGCTTATTGGATAAGTTCGCGAATAACTTATTTAATAGTATACGACTTAAATGCGTTACGTTTAATTATTTTTGAACGTTCGACGTTGCGAACTATAAAGATTTGGCCCCAATAAGGGCCCAAATGGTCTTTTGATTAAATAACAAAAGGGTTTTTACGACGTATCGTTTTAATTACGAAAAGTAGATTGAAAGTGGTTTGAAAATGGTTTTTAAATAAAGTCTGTGTAAACACGAACGAGTCATGCCGAAATTTTTATAAATTATTTATACTTAGAAAAATAATAGAAAACGCACATGATAAAACTAGGTATGGGAATTTAATAAAGTGCCGAACTATATATATATATATATATATATATATACTTCTACTTAAACGTTTATATGTATATAATATTAATATACATACTATTATTTACTCTTTTTACTTACGAAAACATTTTTACTGTTATACAATCACAAGCATTAATTTTTGTAAACATATTATCAAAAGTACACTAGTATATGCTTATGCATTATCCGTAATTCGTTGTTACTCCGATATTAAACCAAACCATTATTTCATAGGTTGTCTTTGTAAACCGTTGTTCGTTATCGTGTGATTTTATTCTAGACTATTCTTCTTCAATTCACCAATCGAGGTGAGTTCATAGCCCCACTTTTAATTGTTTTTAATAACTGTTTTATAACTTGGGGTGAGAAACATTGCTTGCTTTTAAAACTGGACACAAGTACTATACGTGAGAAATTCTCCGTTTACGTGTTGCCTAAGTAGCGTTTAGATCACTATTGCCTGAATATCATGAACTGTCAAACACCTTTAACCGATTGGCTAGTTAAGTGAGCGCGAGTGAATAAATAGATCTATTGGGACTAATTATCCCTATCTGGGTAAGAAGCACATACTAGTTCGAGTTTGCCAAGAACTAATGGATATATGTCATGTTGAAAGTAGTTAGGTGATCTTTGGTCGGACACTTGGAGGGCAAGCCTTATAACATTGTACATGCTATCTTACCGTAATTAGATTCAGTGTCATGAGCTTAGTGCAACGTAAATGCCTCTTTATGTGAAGTTGTATCCAACATAACTGTACGCATATCGTTTTTGAAAAATCTGTGGTTCACCCCTATTAATTACATTTGAACAAAAACCTATGAATTCACCAACTTTAAGTTGACGTTTTAAGCATGTTTTTCTCAGGTGCTTAGCATGGATGTCGTTGCGTGAACTATATGAAGTCTACTTGCCCGAACCAGTTTTCCAGATTTTATCCATGATTATCTTAAATACTGTTGTCGAACTCATTTAAGCTTCCGCATGTTGTCTTTTAAATCTTTTAAATTTGATTAATGTAAACTTATTATTATTTTAAATTTATGCAACGGTGTTTATTTTTAAAACGTACCCTTAGAGGTCGTTCTTTATGCTTTGTACTTGAGATATTCGATGAACGTCACGCCCCTGTACACTAAATCGGATGGGACCTTATTTACGGGTGTGACAAGTTGGATCGGGCCAAGCAAACGGGATAGCCCATTAAGGCCAAATAGGTTCGGCCCATCAAGGCCCAATCAAGCTTCTTCTAGAATATGGTGGAAAAAACAAAGCTTATAGAAATGGGGAAAATAATAAATTCAAATTTTGAATTTGCTTCTAGAAGATGAAGGCAAAACTCAAAGCTTCTAGAACATGGAGGGAAAATAATAAATTCAAATTTTGAATTTGCTTCTAGAAGATGGAGGGAAAACTCAAAGCTTCTAGAACATAGAGGGAAAATAATAAATTCAAATTTTAAATTTGCTTCTAGAAGATGGAAGGAAAACTAGTGATGACTCCCCTATAAATAGCAAAGTCCTGCCACCTCCCTCCTTGATTAAACAAAAACCCACGAAAATACACACACCAAATACATAGAATTCTTCCTTCTTCCTTGACCATGATTCTAGCATAAGGCATGGATCATGGTTACATTCTATGTTAGTTCCACTAATACTATGGGGTATTTAGTGAAGTATAGGATATCTCTACATGGAAGTGATCATCTTTGATTACTTGTATATCATGTAGTAGATTGGGTGGATTGCATAGAAGTGATTGCATTTGATCACTTGAAGACTATAGTAGATTTTGATTTTCTATATTGTAACTATTGTGTATTTGTGTAATCCAATAGTTGAGATAAATCCGATGTGGTGTTGTGTTGTCGGAAAGTATTTTAGGCCACAAAATACATTTGTGAAGTGGTAGATTGGTTCTAGCTAAGATTAGGACTCGACACTTAGCTTAGTGTCAGAAAATATTGTAAGCGAAGCGGTTTATGTGTTTAGGCCATAAAACACAAGGATTGTTATGTTGCCATTAAACCTAAACGGGTTTGGTGGAAACCAAGAAAACTCGACATCTAGGCTTAATGTCATAAAATTATGAAAGCAATGTTATAAAGGTTTTTTCCGCGAAAAGGGAGCCTTGTTGATTAGTGAAGAAACTCTACTCTCAGTATGGATACTCGAGGTGTAGAAGTAGAGTGCGAATAGACTTCGTGACCAAGACCCATTATAAATCACTGTGTCCCAGTTTTGCATTTTCCTTCTAACCTTCTCTTTACTTAATGTCTTTACATTTATCGCTTTACTTTTACAACTTGGCATTGTGTGAATCAATTGTGTAGTTGTGTTAGCCATGGTTTTGTAGCTAACTCTTTTGTTAAATCATGTGAATTGTGGATATATTGTATAATATTGCGAGTTATTGTAAAATAATATCGACACTTCTCATATTTCGTCAAACTTGATGGAGATTTGATACAAACGATTTGGTAAAAAAACAATCTTATGATATGGTCCCCCTAAATCCAGGTGCCCACCCAGATTACAAATGACGCCCCCATTATATTTTATGGGGCCGATGACAAAGTTAAGTCATTAACCGTCAAATCTAAAGTTTTTAATGAAACTATTCGCGACCCCCCCCCCCCCTCTACGGTTTCCACAAAATTATTAGAAAATTGTGGTGCAACTATAAGCCACTAATGTAATAGCTCCTAAGTCGGTTACGTATTAAAAACCGACTACGGGTCGTGCAACTTAAAAATAAATTAAGCCACCTAGTGTGAAGAGGATAGGTGCAACTAAAAGCCATCCTAGATTATGGGTTATGCATACTCTGCATCTCATTATTAGCTAACCCGTTGTGAAGATATGATCAAGTGTTCGCACTAGAAGACTTGGACTATGGATGGACAGTAGCCGGTTATGAATACCTTAGATCTATATGACTATTTGTTTTGTGTTTTTATCTTAACAAAAAATAAATGTGTATCCCATATCTATCCTAACCCTTTATCACCCAATAAACCAATGTCACCCATGTTGCCTTTAAAAAATTGTTTAGACCCTAACTCTAGTTGGTGGAGATTTGTGTACTTTCCAAGCTTATGATAGAATACATACTATGACAGTGCAATTGAGTGATCACCCAGAAAATAAAACACATAGATTAGTGAGAGCATAAGTAATTTTTAAATTCATATCTTCCTTAATAACCGAGGAGATATCTTTTTGAGAATTGTTTAACATGTCTACTTGAGGGCAAGTAGAAGTCAAGTAGGGGAATATCTGATAACATCAAATATTTAATACTTTTTAGAGTCAAAATCCCCATGAAAATGCTTGCAGATATCTTCTAAATACCTGAATATGACACTTAATCACTTATTTTATTGTTTTCAGGAAAAACGTAAGCATTTGGCAAGAAACACGAGAATTAGACAATAATATCAAGATAAACAAGGCATTGGAGTTTAGTGACGTGATTAATGGGTGCTTCTACAAAAGAATAATATATATGAAGCTATCCACTTATGATTTGGAGTTACTATGAAAGGCTTGAGAAAGAATTATGTGAAGAAACGAAGCCGAAGAAGAAATGCTCCTGAGATATCTCGGGAAATGTGCTCTAGTAATTTGACCATAACTTCTTCATACTAACTCCTTTGAAGTCGATTCAAGCAGCCATGGAAAGAGGAAAGTGATATCTATAACTTTTGTGTTTTGGGTTAAAGTCGGATCACAACTGAAGAGCCACAATTTTGCAATAACTACAATGTTGCTGAAGAGATTACGCCATAACCACTTCTGTTACGCCATAACCACTTCTGTTACGCCATAAACACTTATGTTACGCCGTAAACCTTCCATTTGGTTACGCCGTAAAGTCTATTTTGCCTACATTTTGGGAAGTCCACATCAGTATGGTTACGGCGTAACCCAACTCACCCATTACGCCGTAATGGCACACAAAACTATAAATAAGCCCTCAATTTCAGCATTTGAGGCATCCACTCCTGTGTGTTAGCGACGGCAAGAAGAAAAGGAAAAGTGATAACAATCCCGGTATAGGGCAGCCTTCGAGTTTGCCATGCTGTTCGAACAGGGGTATCGAGGGCACTAATTCAACACAGTTTGTAATCATACTTCAACTTATTATGGTCAATTTAATTCAATGATTATTTTGATTTAGCGGATCAAACGGTTTAATTTGTTGTTGTTATGTTATTAATTATGTTTTATTAGGTATTTAACTATTTAATTATCTTTTTGATGATTAAGTCATGATCTTGCTATTTTATCGCTTTCTTTATTATTTTATGTAGTATGCTTTGAAATCCTTAAACTCCTTGCTAGGTCTTGATCTTAGGTTGAGTGTCATAAGGGTAAATACGTGACCATCAAAACCTAAGTGCACGATTAATCACAAGGGACCAATACTTGTAGTTGTTGACCTTGACCTATGAGGCGAACCCTTAGCATTAAAACTATGGTTAGGAGTGCAAGCTAATGAGGAGACCACCTATTAGGATTAAGCGTATCTCATAAGATAAGTGGCATTAAGATTGCGACAATATATTGCACTAGAGATCATAGTAATTAATTGCGTTTATCCTTCCTATTTGTCTGCCACTATGCCAATTCCTTTTTCGACAGCAAGGCTTACCTCCCAAGCATCCTGCAATAATTCTACTAAAATTCCAAACAGCTTTCTTTTATGCTTTCTTAGGTAAAACAATAAACCAGTTAGACAATTAGGGACACAAACCGTTCTTTAGGTCGACACCCGTGCTTACCAATCACTACACTATACACGATAGGGTACACTGCTCTTTAGTGCGTAGGAATAGTCGAGGTAGTTAGGGTTTTATAAATGTAAAACCTGTTGTAGTTTCTTTTAAAGGAAATCACGCATCAGCTTGTAAGTTTAAATAAACAAAACCCTAACCTCTTTTCCTGCCACTTTTGAACTCGTCATCTTCCCTTTGCAACCCTAAACCGCGAACCACGTTCGAACTTAAACCGCCTAAACCCTACTTAAACTGCGTGAAGTGAACCCTAAACCGCCTGTTAGACCTTAAATCGCGAGCAATAAATCCTAAATTGCATGAGTTGTTGTTAAACCACGAGATAAAAATCTAAACATAAACCGCCTGATTTAAGAGTTAAACCGCGAGCATTCAAAACATAAACTGCCTGTTTGAAGATATAAACCACGAGGAAGGACATGATAAACCGTGTGATCTACTCTTATTCCGCCTGCCTTAAACCGCCTGTTCCAAATTCTTAAACCGCCTGAATTTGAATATAAACTGCCTGAATTCGAGGTTAAACCGCGTGTACTTTCAGGGAATCTTAAACCGCCTGTACCTGTTTGTCATAAACCGCCTGATACAACCGTCCTTGTTCTTATCCCATTCCTAAACCGCGTGTACTATTTTTTTCTTGTCCCTTATTAAACCGCGACCAATAAGCAAAAATAAGCACGAGATAAGCAGATGTATAAAGCTTATATTTCCACAAATAGGCCACGAAAATCATAAACAAAAAGCTACCAAAGATTTTAGAAAAGATAGTTTAAAGCTTTTAGTTCAAAAACAAGCAAAATCTCACAAACCAACAAAAATAAGCAGCAACTTCAAAGTTTATGAATAAGCTTTAATAAGTTGTTTAAACCAACAGATAAGGCACCTTTATGTTATAACAATAAGCTATAAGTGATTTGACAACAAAAAGTTGCAAGCTTTTTGAGTTATAAGCAAAATCCAAATAAGCTGAACCCAATAAGCCCATAATAAGCTGTCATATAAGCTCAAAACACACGAACACCCATAATAAGCAAATCACAAACACAAAACACCCATGATTAGCTCTGATGCCAATTGTTAAATAAAAAAATTTACTAAGCAAGAACGATTCGGTGGTCGGGGAGGATGAAAGTGAAATAATGCAATATTATTAAGAGAGAGTGAGATGGGAAGATGTGTGTGTTCTTGAGAGAGAAATAAACACACACAAATGATACAATGTTTTTCCTCACCCCTCCATGGAAGTATGGAGGGGTATATATAGCCCATACATGCTCTAACTTATTACATTTGTCGTTTCTAGTCCTTGCATGTTTGGCTAATATTAACTACTTGTAAGTTCGTATAAGTCTTCACATTTTAAGGCTAACACTAATAGCAATAGCACGTAACTCAAAAGAAAAAAAAGAAATAGCACATAGCTCAAAAAAATAAGAAAAAGAAAATTCATTAACTGAATTTATTGAGGAGCAAGTATATTATATTAAATATAAGACAATAAATCACAATGTAAAAAATTAATGCATTGGAAAATACAAAAAAATCAAATAAAAAAAGATGGGGTATAAACCATATGACCCTTTTTAAATTTTGTGAAAGTGAAAAAAAAATGATATGATGAGTGATAAGTGGACGAGAATAGTTGTCCGAGTAAAAGTCAACCAAATTAAAAGAAATGTCAGGAAGGTAAGGGGCTTTGGTGTCTTTTGCCAAAACCCTTCCATAAGGGTGTCAAACACTACTGAGTAACCCAACAACCCATACCAGACGAATTGTATTTCTTGCAAACCATTCTCCATGTCCCAATACCCTATAACAAACGGACCCTAAATTGTACCATTGCAACTTGTAAGCATATGAATAACCCATTTTCACTTTAGATCCGAAAATAACATTATCTTCAAATGAAACACAAACACACACAACCATCTCCATAATTCTACATAACCAATTTCAATTATGTAAATTAGTTTTCATCTCGAAGATCATAACTACTATCATTCGTCAGAGTAAGTGCAAAGTATATTTATTTTCTGTTTGAGTCAAGCTTCTAAATATTGTCACACCCCAAAATATCACAGCAGAAGATAACCGAGGGCGTGACTTCATAGCACAAAGTCACAAGTTATATCGAACGACCTCTATATGATTCGTTTGTAAAATACACGTTTGATTTAAGAAATAAAGTTTTACAAAGACATGTTTCCAAGAGTTCACAAAATATAAGGAAATTTTAGTTTACAATCGAACGTCAAAGTTATGCAATAAATCTTCATCGTGATGAAACCGCAAAATGTGACTCTAGTGGGATGCTCCAAGTAAATCCAAGGTAATGCAATTAAAGACCTGGGAAATACATGCTTAAAACGTCAACATAAAGTTGGTGAGTTCATAGGTTTAAGTAAAATATCAGTGTGCACCACAAGATTTCCGAGTGTTTGACTATTATAACAAATAAAATATCACAAGAAAAGTATTACGATTGCAGTAAGCTCATGACACCGAAGCCTTAACCTTTACGCTGTTTACAAGTTGTTGCCCTAGTAGGTGTCCATCCCAAGAAAACCTAGAGTTCCCCACATGGAATGCGCCCGTTTGATATGGTAGTGCGTTGTTACCTATTCGGACGAGGTTGTCAACCCTAATAGATCTATCCACAACATTCGTGCTTACACAAAGTAATTAACGGTTCATGATAGTGGGGCCATAGTGGGATAACGGGTACTTAGGCTAATCCGTAAAAGTTTAAAGCACTTGCGTCCATAAATAAAAGCAAGCAATGTATTCTCACCCTAAAATATTTTAAAACAAGTATAAATCAAGTAAACATGAGGCTATGAAACTCACCTTAACAAAGTGATACAATCGAGAGATATAAGCAAGTTCAATGAAACACGAGTCCTAATCGCGATCTAATTAAATAATAAGGCGCTTTAGGTTTACAATATGATGTGAACTATATGCATATAAGTTTTATAAACTTTTATCACCCTTATATACTTGCGTCTAAGGTTTTCCAAGTTCCAAATGTAATTTTAAAACAAGTTTTCCAAGTGTTTATAAATAGAAAGTCTAAAACAGTTTCTAAAATAAAGTGTTCACCCGACTTCTCGGGGGCGTAACTCGTTCGTTTCCTAATGATATTAGTCTGTTCTAAAGCCTGAACTATAGTTTTTTGAGTTGTCTTTTCAAAAAATGTAAGTCATTCATTCTAGTTCAAAGTTTAAGGGTTCCGAAAGTCTAACACAACACATGGATGTCAAAGTTGTTAATTTCTAGAAAACTTTACTCATCCTCTTTTGGTCATAACTCCTTCATTACTTAACCTTTTTGGGTGATTCAAGTTGCTGCGTTTAAATCTATGTCTTAACTACAAACGTTAAAACTACCATGGTTCCAGGTTCAAAGCCTAAAGTGCTCAAAAACGCGACACAAGATTCAAACTCATAATTGTACTAACAGTTTTGCAAAAATCATTCGAAAACGCTAAAAAATCCCATAATTTATAAATTTCTCCAAGAACATACCTAAGACGTTATATTAAAAGGATATGGAAATAAATTTACCAAAAGCTTTCTTTAAAGTGGTTAAAACATGCTCACAAGTCGACTAAATTTTCTGGACAGTTTTAGGGTTTTTAGCAACAAGTTTCAAATCAAGTTCTTACACAACAAGCATATAATGGTGATGTGAAATCAAGCAAAATGTTTTTAATGAATGAAAATATATAAAATGAGATTCTTACGAAGATTTTTTGATTGAATGATCAAAGAGAGCATAAAACTACCCAAATACTCATTATAAAACCCTAGTTTCTTGAACCAAAACCCTAATTTATGTGTAAAGCCTCAATAAAAAGCTTGAATCCCTTGTTCTTTGTTGTTGTTAGTTGCCGTTTTTAGTGAGAGGAAAACATAGAGGATTTGTGTGAGTTTTGAGTTTGAATGAACTAGTCACATGCCTTATGTATATATAGGATTAATTATAGTAAGTTTGAATAACCTTTATGTGTTCACAAGTTTATGTAAGTATCAATTGAGCTATGGGTTCTTGTAAGCTGTGTTTTGGGACGTGGGAATGCTAGGAGACGAGGAAAGAAAATGACCTATCAAAGGGTTATAAGTATATGGTGTTTGTGGTCTTCTATGTTGGAAAGAAATTGGTGGTATGCTCCCTTATAGAAATCGGCCTTATGGATTGTGTGGGGGGGAGAATTGTGTTTTTGGAAAGTATATCTACTAGTTATAATATTACCTCAAAGATGGTGGGGGTATTGGGTAAGTTGTGTATGCATGATGCAATATGATGCAAGTTTGGAAAATTTACGTAAAAGTTGTAAAACGTATGCAAATGACTTATAAATTATGCTCATGAGGATGATAATGTACTAGTTGAATGTAGACTAAACTTAGTCTAGAGTCGGGATACGTTCAAAGTTGTTTCACAATACGCGGGATAACCTAACGGTTATACATTAATTTAAGTATTTACATGTTCAAAGTAAAATGTTTCAAGCCAATAGTTAAATACTACGAGATGACGTCTTTTCTCACCTCAAATGGTCTTTTCACTTCCAAATGGTTCTTCTCACTTTTGATAGTCTTCTCTTTTCTAATAGTCTTCTCACTTCTAATAGTCATTTCACTTCTAAGTCTTTTTGCTTTTGACGTTTCATCTCACTCCTAAACGTTTCTTTTCACTTATAATAAGTCTTCTCACCTCTAACGTTTCTTCTCACTTCTAAACGTTTCTCCTCTCTTCTAAGAGTCTTGTTACTATTAAAATTCCTCCTATATCTCTTGACAACTTAATTATTTCATCCGAAATATTTAAGTAATTTGCGAAATGCAAATGTCACTCCTTTACAAAACTTTCCACTTTCTAGAAAGTGAAGAACATAAAGAAGATTTTCAATCTTCAAGTGTTATTGAGTCACCACATTATTGTGTCTCTCATTATTCTTCCACCATAAAAGAACTACAACCTTATTTCTCATGTTTTCCTCTCACTCCTCCAACCTATATACTCGGAGCACATACCTTTTTCTCATTTCTCCAACCTAGGCACTCGAAGCACCTACTTTCTTCTCATTTCTTATAACCTCCTCTCAACTATCCAAGAAACACAAAATCACCTTCAACCTTTATCTCTCACGTCATTTTCCTCATACCTTTAATCTATATACTCAAAGCACCTACCTTTTTTTAATTCCTTCAAACTATATACTCGGAGCACCTACCTTCTTCTAATTGCTCCAACCTATATATCCAAGAAAACCCTTTTTGTTTCGACAAAAGGGGGAGAAGGAATGTAAACGAGTAACTTTTAAAATTTACTATGTTTTATAGTTTACATATTTTGTCATCATCAAAAAGGGGGAGATTGTTAGTGCAAATATTATAATATTTAATCTATACATTCTCTTTATGTTTTGGTGACGACGAACATGTAACTTGTAAAACATAATGTAAAGTTCACAAGTTACTCAGATATGTATACTTCAACTCATGGATATCTCACCATCCCTGTCCACCACAACTCATGGATATCTCGCCATACTTATCCACCACAAGTATACATTTATCAACTCGATCTTGACATCCCGAGACTCTTACTCATATGGGCTTCACTAGTTGGATCGGGCCAAGCAAACGGGCTAGCCCATTAAGTCCCAATAGAGTTCGGCCCATTAAGGTCCAATCAAGGCTTCTAGAAGATGGAGGGAAACTAGCTAATTCAAATTTGAATTAAGCTTCTAGAAGATGAAGGGAAACTAGTTGGTGCATGCTTTTGTTCAAACACCCTTTTACCCATTGGACAAAAGAGACCTCTCCAAGTAAAGGCTTCCTTATAAAAGCCCAAGGCTTCCTCCTCCTCCTCTTGATGCAAAAACCTACGAAATCCCTCCTCCATATACATAGAATTTCTTCCTTCTTCTTTGATCATGGTTCTAGCACAAGGTGTGGATCATGGTTACATTTTATGTTAGTTCCGCTAGTACCAAGGGGTATGTAGTGAAGTATAGGATGTCTCTACATGAAAGTGATCATCCTTGATTACTTGTATATCATGTAGTAGATTGGGTTGCATAGAAGTGATTACATTTAATCACTTGTATGTCATAGGGTAGATTCAATTTCTATATTGTAATTGTTGTGTATTTGTGTAGATCTGGATAGTGTATAAATCTGGAAGTAGTGTTTGTGTGTCGGTTATTATTTTAGGCCTCAAAATACATTGGTGAAGTGATAGATTAGTTCTAGCTAAGATTAGGACTCGACATTTAGCTTAGTGTCGGAAAATATTGTAAGCGACGCGGTTTATGTGTTTAGGCCATAAAACACAAGGTTTGTTATGTTGGGCCATAAAACATAACGGGTTTGGTTGTACCCGAAGAAGGACTCGACATCTAGCTTAGTGTCGAAAAATAATGTAAGCAACGTTATAAGGTTTTCTCCGCCAAAAGGGAACTTGTTGATTAGTGAAGTAACTCTCGAGTTGGATACTCGAGGAGTAGAGTAGGGCAAAGAGGAGCTTCGTGACCGAACCACTATAAATCACCGTGTCCGGTTTGCATTTTCTTTTACCTTTCTCTTTACTTATGTCTTTACACTTATCGCTTTACTTTTACACTTGCATCGTGCTTATGATTGTGTGAATTGTTGTGTATGTTGAGTTAGTCATGGTTGTGTAGCTCTTTGTAGTAAACATTGTGAGTGTGGATATATTGGTAGAATATACGCTAGTTATTGTAAATCTATTATCGACACTTCTCATATTGCGGCAAACTTGATTGGTGATTTGATACAAAAGATCTAGTTCGAAAACCTCTTCTGGAGGCGGTCCCTTTAAATCAGGCGGCCCTTTGATGTACAAGGCGGCCCCCATATATTTATGGGACCGCCGACAGAGAGTAATGTAATAATTGATACAAAAGATTAAAGTTTTTAAACGAAAACGTATTCACCCCTCCTTCACGGTTTCCACAGTCTCAACTTTACAAGAAGTAATAGGAGTCTCACTTTGCAAAAAGCGAGTGGGAGTAATGTAGGTCTTGAATTACTTCAAGAAGAAGCTACATAAACCTTTTGAACGCACTAGCGAATGTCATACTAAGGCTAAATATGAAAATGTTGAACCTTATAATGATATTACTCATATTCATAGATCCACAAGGATTCCTCGTGATATGTTTTTATATCAATGTTGAGGATTATGAGTTAGAGGATCATAGTGAACCTGCTAACCATAAGAGATGCATTATTAGATCTTGGATCTGATGAATGACTCAAGACTATGAATGTAAAGATGTTGTCTAAAAGGAGATAGTCATATTCTTGAAATTTGATTGATCTTTAACCTATCGGTTAGACGATGAGGTTTAAATGAGGTTCCTTTCAGAAAAGGCTCATGAGGACAATATTGTATACATATTTATTGCACGTCAAATGACATAAGTGTTTACTCATAATCAAAAAATTGACTATGATTAAAACTTCTTCATTTACGAATTTTAAATATATAAATATGATTAAATTGTCATACTTGTTTTCTTGAAAAGAAATATGACAAATTTGATTTCAAGAACTCTTTATTAAATGATTACATTGCGAGGACGACGTGTAATCAAAAGAGGTTTTATGAATCCAATATATAATCTTTACATGTATACAAAAATGCAAGAATCCAAGTGTGGATTAAAAGCACGCATGTATTGAGCATAATCTTAAGTCTAATTGTTAAATCAACCACTTATTGTATTTGATTTTTAATTATAAATAAAATAGATCATGAGTACATCTGAAAGCTAGTGGGAGTATTTTATTTTATTTTTCTAAAATCAAATATGTTGTTAAACATATTAGAAACAATTTTTCATCTAAGCAAGAATTTGTCTTAGATTGAAATAAAGTTTCTTGTAAATATTTTAGAAAATGAAATCTACAACCCTAGAATAACATGTTTGATATATTAAACATATGTGGTGAATTAAGTCTGAATACAATATGGATTATCATTGAGTAAAACTTTTATGATCTATCTCACTTTATGAGATTGAACACATGAATGGAAGCCTCAAGTCCCACTAAAGGATTCATTATGTACATCATATTGTATATGGTATTAGTTGTATCATTTGCATGAGTGCAAAATGATTTGACAACATTAGAATCTAATTGAAAGATATTAGAAGGAACATTTTGATAAACGTTGTTTGGATTAGGAATTCATTCCTAGAATTAATAATGAAGATACTATGGATATACATTGTGATAATCATAGTAAAATCATTATAAACCTACAAACCTTGGGTTTAGGTAATATCCAAACATTATCAAAGAAGTGTTCAGAAGTTACAGAATTTTTGCATAGTATTGTTTGTATACACTAGTGCAATGATACTCAATCTTAGTCGAGGCAAGTTTTTCATCATGGACGATAACATTGCCGACTACACATGCTTGGTTTAAAAACATAGTTGCATAAATACATTAAAAGAATAACAATGCTTTACGGCTTGGAAAACTGTTGAGATGACTGTCTCCGTTAGGATGTCTTGCGTATATCATACATCTTATGGAATGTATTATGACTAGACTCATATAAGTAATACTTATAAGCGAGTGCACATTTACAAAATAACAATCATCATATTATTCAAAGAACTTCACGATTCGTGAATTTTTGTAATACGTATTCTCAAAGTTCCACAAGATCATAACGTAGTTGATTTGTTCATGGAACCTATGCCTTATCACCAATTGTGATTGTTGTGAATAAGACATTGGTATTTAACTAGGATCATCATGCACTGATCTGATTTGGTATTTGGATAATGGAAATGTAAGCAGTTGTATTAAATAATGAATTGACATACGTGGTATGATCGTTTTCATTTATACTATTATGTTCTATATTTGCATGTTTAAATCCTTGAATAAATTTATTTATTCTAAACTATATTTATTGTCAGTTAACAATATGGGAATATTGTTGAGTTAAGACAAATGTAAGGGTTGGTTATATTCTGCTGAATATGTAAAGATGATTATGCCAAACTCATATGTTATTCAATGTGGTTGAATATTGGATACCCCACATGGCGTAAATCACTTTATGGATCGACGTCATTAAGTGAGTTACACATATGATAAAGTTTGCTTATCCTCAGACTTGAGATGCAAACAGGTTTTGCATGTATGGATTACATTCTCTTGATTCTAGTTAACCACTATCCTGAATAAGGTAGTTATAAAGGCTACTTTCAGAAATGTTATGAAGTATGAAAAGCACTTGTAGTCAAAATAGAATTTGTTCCTCCACGTGTTTGGGAGTTAGATACTTACTGGGCCTCTCGTTGGGCTGATCAGATGTTTGCATGACCATGCCCAAAGTGTAGTTAAGATGATTCTTTTTACATTTGGTAATCTAGATCAATACAAAAACGAGAAATAAAATCGTTAAATTATGGGATGACTATGATCCATATCCATATTTAACACCGTATCTGAAACAAAAGGATGAATTGACTTTAACCATTGAAGGGCTGAGATGATTGAATCCATACTCAGGTATTTCTGGGAGCATTGATGATGTTTCTAGACGGTTCGTCAATGTTAGTATGTTATATTCTGTGACACTAACATTCGCAAGTGGGAGCTGTTGGGATGTGCTCATACGAATATTTATACGGCTAGGAATACGTGGGCCTACGGGGGTCACACACGTATACACATAGATATCATTCTATTAATATGTATAATAATATAAGTGTATATTTATTATATTTATTAATACTCGAACGATAGAATACTTAACGGTCGTTAATTAGTTCGTTTACAAGTAATTAACATTAAACCTTTTAATTAATGTGTAATGCACATAATAATTAAATAAAGTCAAAAAGTCAACTATGGGGGCTTGACTGCTATACGGTACGCTTTCCCGTTTATGTTTCTGTTAATTATATTGGCTATATGTGTTTATATTCCGCTGCGTAGCTCGTAGAATATTATGTGTAATATCAAGTTATTAGACAACCATTTCCAACAATGTACTCACAAATATGTCATACAAGACAAACTGCAAACCAACTGGTACCTTAAAGTCATAAACATAAGTAACAAACCCAACATGTTTAACAATCAGGTTCTATAAAGATTATAGGCCTAACTGACTTATTAAAACATAATGGCAAAGAGAATCTAAGAATTCAAAAGACCCAAGCTTATATAAAAACTATCCTTACAATCTTACTGTGAGTTAATCCAACAACATTGACAAATATTTTATTAAACACATAATTACATGCACACAAGATCACCTATTTGTACATGGCCAAACATCCTAAATATTAAAAGATTGCAAGGAATTAAATTTTGTAAATGTTCATACCAAAACAGTCAACATTGACCAATAAAACTGACTAAGTAACAGTTAACTCGAAATCTTTAAAACATTATGCTGAAATTTTGTACAAAGTAAAACTGAATTTACACATTGCTTTATACAAACACACAACTAATTAAAAGATAAAAGCAGTAACTATTCTAACCTTGAAAGCCCAAGCAAACCCGTATATATTGTATGTAGGATTGAACTTTGGGTTTTTCTTCAAATCAGCCAAATGATATTCGGTATGTCTAGCAACAACATTCATAGTCCTTCTATAAAATTTGTCCCAAATGTATTCACCTCAAGGATACGCATTTCACGCATCAAAATCATCCACCAAGGACAATATATGCTTAGGGATACAATTCCTTTTCTCAAGACTCATAAACACTAACTCAACAACAATCAAGAGACACAACTTAACAACATCCTCATCAGTTATTTCTAACCACTTTTTCTTATCTCTAAAAACCTTCAAAAGCTCAAATCCATTTACATTCTTTAAAGCGTATGTTATTTTCTCATGGAATACACGATTGCGAAAAGGACCAAATTGATTATGTTCTTCCGAAACGTTCCCAAATCGAAACCCCATAATTAAACAAAATCTTTTCCGACCAAACATATATCTGATGTGGAACATCAAACTGTATTTTAAACAACCTTTCACGGTTTGGGGGGGGGGGGGGGGATAAACCGGAATAGTAGAAACATATACCTGATGTTGCAAAACATAATGAATCAAGTGGTTATCATTATCGTGAGACGAGATATCCAACCAAGACCCAAAAACTCTATTTTAAACAACCTTTCACGGTTTGCATTGGTTACCAACAGATCTTTAATTTATGGAAGCAACTTAACAATACAACTGACACTTATCTTCACGTCATACAACTAATTCAAATTAGACAAAATAGTCGTTGTGACGGTAGGGATTTGTTTAGGGTTATCAGTTTCTTTATGGTTTCGATCAGGGTATGTGTAATCATCTGTGTGTGTTCATGGTGTTGGAAAAGAAGAAGGGTTTGTGTGTTGTGTGTTATGTGTGTGAGTTATGTACATGTATTTTTTGATGTATATAGCAACTTTAATAAAATGTATTTTGCAAATTTTTAAGTATAAGTTAATAATCATAAGTATAAGTTGCCCATTGTACAAAAATAATTTATTAATTTTATGTAAGGATATAAAAAGACCAAAAAACACTTAAAGGTACAAGTGACTAAAAAAACAATACTTTACACGTACCTAACACGTAGAGTCTAAATACATACAAAAATTATACTATAATATTAAAATAAAAGACACTTGTTAAAATCCGCATAAAAAGTGGAGTCCTCTAGTAGCCTTGTTACTTTTGAAAAATTTAGGATAAAAAGTGATAGAAGGTAAAGTTTTATAGAAATTTTCTCTATAATAATAAAATATATATAAAAACAAAAAATAAAAGAGAAAACAATTTGGGGGTTTTGTTGATCTTATTCCTCCTATTCGTTTGAAGCCCTAAATAACTCAAACTCAACTCAACTCAGCTTCTTCTTCACTTACACTTTGCTACACACACCAGCCAACCTCATCTTTTTATCCATCCATCCATCCATCTGGTACGTCATTTATCTTAATCAAACACTTCAATTCATTATATACGCTTTTTTTAAACCTCATATGTTTGCTACTTTTTTTTTAATCATCGTAAGGTGTAGTTGTTAGGTTAAAGTTATGTTATTTTATCATTCTAAGATATTTAAGGGGTGTTTGTTTCGGCTTATATAGTGGGCTTATGGCTTATTTGGTTTTGGGCTTATGTTTCATTAACTCACTTTTTGTGGCTTATTTTGAAACTTTCCTGCTTATATAAGTTTATTATGACATAATAAACTTATAAAAGTTTCAAAATAAGCCACAAAAAGCGAGCTTTTGAACATAAGCCCAAAACAAAATAAGCCGTAAGCCCACTATATAAGCCGAAACAAACACCCCTTTATATCGAAACCAATTATATTTGGTTTCGATAAAAAACTTTTGTTATCGAAACCAATTATATTTGATATGATAAGTAATTGATTTACAGATAATACTACTTTAAGGACAGATAAGAATGTTAAAGATAAGCGCGAAAGGAATAAGCGGGTGTTTGGGTTAGCTTATTTATGGGCTTATAGCCTTACTGAAAATTGGAAAAGCCGAAAAGCTCAAATTTTTTTAGCTTATGAAGTTAGGCTTATGGCTTAATGAGCCATTAAGTCAAGTTTATAAGCTCATAAGCCCAAAAAAGTGAGCTTATTGGCTTTTACGATTTTCAATAAGCCGATAAGGCCATAAAATAAGATAATGCAGTCGCCTTTAGTGTTTGGATGTGTAGGATTTGCTCATGCTGTAAAAAAAATTGCAATAATTAGATTAAAAGAAATGAAAGACAGCTCATTTGTTGTATATAGTTAAAGGCTTTTAGGTTAGACACGAGGTCTAAAAGTTAGCCCAATTTTATCTCAAATAAGTACTTAAAAATAATTAATTTCCAACCCGCGCATTGTAAAATGCATAACCTGACACAGAATACGCAGAAGCAGTTTGAATTATACAGTTAGGATTATACCCGCGTATTGAAAATGCTTAAAGATATGCTGGTAAGCAGAAAAAAGTAAGCAATCCCAGATACCCTCTTAGTTAGGCCATTAGGAACAATCGAGTTTGAAACATGTTTTAGACTTTTAGGGGTTATTTTACGGGTTGAAAGCTGTATTCAGGATTTGGATATAATGTTGCAGGGCTTCTTGTCAATTATGTGTCTGAAATAAGGTTATATAGAATAATAAAAGTTAGATGTATATGGTTGTTTGGCTAAAAATCCGACTAAACGTGAGAAAGTATGACGTAAGTAAAATGTTTGTTAGTATGATATGAGTTTGCAAACTCTTATCTTGAGGGAACAGTATCTGGTCAATGAGCTGTATAATGAGATTGTAGCTATGGCAGTGAATTAATTTCTGGATATAAATTACCAGCAGATATTTGATGTTTAAATATTAAAAAGAATGGTAGGTGAATGATGCTTTAAGAGCAAGCTTGAATGTTGATTTTTTTGGCGTAACCGAATAAGAGTTGATTATGTGCATATATAGGTGTTATGCTTTCATATTGGTAGTTGTTTTTGAAATAGCCAGTTATGACGGGAAATTACTCTATTAAAATCATTTATCTCTGTTTTGACCCTTTATCTTATAAATTGAAGTTAAAGCCACCATTACTATCCATGAGATGTGTAAAAAGAAAAACTTGAAATGCAATTTTCTTTTAGGAAACCTTTTAGTTCAGCATCAAGCTTAAAAATTATAATCAGTGAATTTTGTGATGTTGATCAGAGGATTAGAGGCGCGCTAGTAATGTTTTGGTTAGAGAAAGTAATCATGGGCGACTTGTCATAAATTGCTGAGAGAGTTGTTGGGTTTATTAAACGGGATACTTGGTCTAAATCATCTCTTAGTTTTAGTAGCTCTCCAGCCCCGAGGTTTGGCATTGCAGTGTGATGTTTTGAGTTGAATAACTAGGAGAATGACGCCTAAAAGTCTGAGGGCTATAATATGTTGAGCACGATGGAAGTTGGCGTAATGTTTTCTATTTTGCCTCGAGGTGTTATTTGTTGTTTAAGACTAAGAACCTAAATTTTAAGCTTTAGATGATAAAAAAAATACTGTTATTTGTTCATCCGTGGTCTACACTATGATGACTTGAAATAGTCTGTGAATTGGAAAAAAAGTTGGTGGCACCAAATGGAGAAGTCGTGCTGTCAATTCTTTATATGGGCCCGTGTTCAATAATCTTATGCTATGTTTGTTATTTGAATTTAATGAGATATTAATGTAACTGCAAATCTGCAGTATTGATGAGCCTATACGTCTCTTCTTGGTTAATTGATGATTACTATCTGCCTATCTTTCTTTGTTCCTTTGTCTTTTTAGGTTGCTGAAATTACGATGAGGTATTAATTACTGTTTTTGTTTATGATTTGCAGGAATTATTGAATCTACTTGCATAGCTAGCAGGATGAGTGATGATGTTTTTGATGGAAAAATGTTGTCAGACAAGCTATTTAAACTCAACAGTTCTCAACAAAGTATAGAGTGTATCCTTTTTGGCAGAAAAAATTCCTTTCATGTCTTCTGTAATTCAAAGACAAACTTTGATGGCCTGTCATATAGTTACTCATCATTTAACTAGCAACACCATTAGTTGTAGTGTTTAAAAATTGAAATTAATTATAGTTCTGCTATCTAAAATGTTTACTTTTGGTCTAGATCTCACTCCTACAGAGAGTAGAACAGGGCTGGAGTGCCCCCCGAACCGTGCGAAATGGTCGCCTATTACACGGCTCACTAACTCTGCCTGTAGTGGTGGTACCTATTATTCGTCGGCGGGGGCGGTCCGGCGACACGTAGATGACTTTTGGCTGCTCGTTGGTACAACACAACCCATATGATATTGAGCTTGAGCATTCAGGCTTCTTTTTTTTTTTTTAAGAAATGCTTCTTTCTAATTTTAAGGTGGGGGCAGCTAAATTAGAATAGATTTCGAAACAAACTGTTTTGGATCTTAACACCCCCAAAGTCTGTTTGTAAAGTTAATCTAACTAGTAAGAAAGACAGGATGGCATTGATTCGACTAAATCATATCTTTTAATTCAAGTTGATGTATCCTTGAATGTAGATTCTGTATCAGTATGCTTCAAGACTTACTTTCCCAATGTCCTTAAGACTCGTACTTTTTGGTCTTGAAGCTGACTTCCCTATTTCAACATTGACTCGGTTCAATATCTAGGCTTCTAAGTCTGAAATATATTTGTGTCTTGAAACATATTTGTTCATATGACTGTGGGTGTCATGAAATATATTTGTCACTGCTGAGTATTCAAATTGGAATCACCCTCCAAATGTTTGGACAATCCCTTTTGAACTCTATATATATATATATATCCATAACCTACTTTGTTTTGGTTCACTCCATAACTTGTTCTCAAGGCATAAACTTTTCATTACAAGTTATGTCTTGACTTCATAATTCTGAGTGTACCAAATCAAGCTTTGGATGTTCCGAAAGAGGTTCTGGACGAATCTGTAGTTCGGAAGGGTATTTCCGAACACGTAGAGGGTGGTGCACTCAAGTATGCAGAGTATGCCATCCTTTATCTAGGATCAATTTTCAGATTATTTTTGGCCTGTTAGATGTGTAAAGTGTATTCAAAATGTAGGGGTAGGAATGCATTTTCACTTATGTTACTGTTATTCTTATTTTAGTTATTAGTTCTTTATCGTCACGTTAGTATGAAGGTTTATATGCCAATTTAGCTTTATATATTTACTGTTTGTCAAATTTTTAATTTACATCCCAGTCATTATAAGATGGCTTTTTGTATGGTATGAATCATTCTCAACTAGTTTACCGGCTGTCAAAAACAATGAAAATTTGTGCTATTATGTATAGGCGTGTAGCATAAAATTCACGGGTAGAAAAATGACCCAAAACGACACAAAAGGCCATTTTTTAATGACTCAAAATGTTTAGAAAAAGAACAATGACTAGATGGTACAAACAAATGTGTTGATATTTTGTGAAAAAAAAAATCCATGTATAAATGGAATTCAAGTGGGGCTATTAGGATCTAAGTTGAGTGCACAATGCAGTTAGTTATGCTCTCTTAAGATTCTTATTTTCTGCTCGATTAAAAAATTGTTTATCTTTCTCTCTTCTTTATATCTGTTTTGAAGAGATTTAAGAGTTGATAATCACAACAACATATCTCTCTTTGTGGTCTAGTCCTTTTTATTTAATTGTACGTTTTTCCTTAATGCTAAATTAGCATTGTCCCGTTCATGTATTTCACACAGGAAGAAAGCCAAACAGATTGTTGAAATATGGCACAAATCATTCAAATCTGCCCAGCAGGCACAGCATGTTTCTTTTCTGTATCTGGCCAATGATATATTGCAAAATAGTAGGCGGAAAGGGAATGAGTTTGTGAATGAGTTTTGGAAGGTCATTCCTTCAACCCTCAAGCATGTTAATGAAAATGGTGATGATAATGGAAAGAAAGCAGCATCAAGACTGGTAATTTCTTTTATTACTTTATTTTACATCTCTTTTGTACTCTTTTAGGTTTTATTATAAACTAAGTGAAACAGAAGCATATTATAGAGCCAATTCGTTATGAGTGGAGTTCGTTATAATATACATTTTAATCGTTTGAAAGAATCGTAGGAGTTGATGGGGACTACTCGCTCTTTTATAAATTCATGGCAGAATACACATTTATTAATGAACTAATATGGGGTGGCATTGCCATATTCATTAAGCTTAGGGAATGCTCTTTGATTTTGTAGCGGCTGTCATATCCAATAAAGATTAGAAAGATGAGGGTTGCTTCGGAACTTATGATATTTATAATATCATTATTTACACTTAACACTAGTATGTTTTAAGAAAATTCATAACTCTATTAACGTTCTATTACTTGTTTGTGAGCTAAAATGCTTCATGCTTTAGGGCAATATGTATCCAGAATTATAATGTGTAGACTATTGACCGTCATGACGTTGTTGTTTAAAACCTATTCATAGAGTATTTATTAATGATTTGAATTATTCTGTATGAAATTAAGTACAAACTAAAGCACACCAGAAAAAAAAAATACTAAAGCATTCAGTTAGCTTTTTACCAAATTTGAGCCTAGACATTATTTATTTTGATTAAATTTGGTAGTCTGGCTAAACTATTGTTGATCTTTCACACACGTAATTAATGATTATTTTCTGACTGAAATTTTCAATTGCTTGCATATAATGCTGATATTGCAGCTGTCAAATACTATGTTAAAAAAGGATACACCTCATGACCTCAATAGAAACTGTTTTTGAATTTTTAATTCTATTTAGTTTATTTTGCTTTGTATCATACCTCTCTTCCTTGTCAGATCTCAGCTCTTTTCCGCCACTTGTTTCTTTGTGATTTTTGGCTGAATTGTCATGCGTCTCTGATTTCATATGGGGTCTCACCCAACTTTATCACACGGCCTTGAAATTTTTACATTGCCATACTAGATGCAGCGGTTATATCTTTCTGTATATGATTATCCTCGTTTTAGTAGATTTTAGATATTACGTTTTTTGAGTCTCGTTTCTCTTTTCTTGTATAGTCAGGTCCATCTTGTTAATGTATATCTACGGCGTGGTTTCTCTGCCTCTTAATGACCATCATACTGCAAGCATAAATGTTCATTCTGATATGAAAATATTGATATGAACCTGCTTTCATCGTGATTGTCTCTTTTTAGGGATTGGAGACTCCACATTTTAACTTGGTAATGAGTGGCTGTTTCATTTCTCACAATTATTTATCCTCCCAAAAATATGCATTTTTTCCTAAAGGTATGCTAGAGAGATCGTGGCCGTATTTATCATCCTCCTGAATCTTGATATGGAGTTCATTGGGTGCAAGTAGCTGTAGACATTGTCTGTTTTTTCTGAAAGTGTGGTTAGTGGCTATAAGTTATAGCTGGAATACCACTGACCTCCATCCTTTTATGCCAACTTGGATTATACGATTACTGTGCTTGTTCATTCTCAGTTTCATGATATATGTTCAGCATATTTTACAATAACCTTATAAGTTGGAGTGTCTCTGAAAAACTGGGTTAGGACTTATTCGGGCTAGATGTCAAGATCCTTTGAAGGCAAAATTCTATGTTCGAGAGATTATATCTATATTACTTGAGGTAGAAACACGTGTAACCATTATTCGACAATTGCAATGGTTTTCTTACAAACGTTAACTCTCGCATGATGGTTAGTTGGTTACTAGGATTTTATACTCGGCATTAAACATAAGTGTTGAAAGGTTTTTTTCTAAAAAAACTTTTTGGCATGCTAAACACTACATATGTTGTTACCACATTCCAAGAGTATTATATTTTGCTGCCGTAGCTTTATGCAATCTAAATAACTTTTGGTCCTTTTACTTTGCAAGGTTGGCATATGGGAGGACAGGAGGGTTTTCGGATCGCGGGGTCAGAACTTGAAAGAAGAAGTGCTTGGTAAAACTCCCCTCCCTCAATCGGTTAGCAATGGAAAGACTTCATCTTCTACCCCGAACCCTAACCCTAACCCTATCAAGATTGTGAAGAGGGATTCTAACTCACTGAGACTTGTGAGTATCATACATTGCTTCATTTCTGATCCACTGTTACATTTCTTTTGCTTCGTGTGATATCACGATATTTAATTTGAACTTCGTTTACATTCTTGGATTCAGAAATTGGCTGTTGGTGGTGCCCCGGAAAAGATTATCACTGCTTTCCATTTGGTACACGATGAGAATGCTACGGAAGATACCGCTTTAAACAACTGTGATGGTGCAGTTCAACGGTTTGGAGATTTGGAAAGAGAAATTGAAACTCAAGGTGAAGGGAATATATCTTTTATGGCTATGTATTGGTTTATATATGTTGGGCAGTGCTGTTCTTGCTTATTGTCACTCTTGCTAATTTGCTCAAGTGAGTCTTAATAAGCTGCAACACAAACGAAGGAACTTTTAAAATGATGCTTATCTTGATGCATTAGTCAAGTTATTTAAGATGTTCATATCTTCAACTGTGTATTTCTCTTAACTTTGTTAGCTGTAGCTACTAATTGTGGACCATTACTTTTTAGTTCTGTGATATCGTGTTTTTTTGGGTTGCAAATATGACAGTATCCCCATGTTTTATTTCTTTTACCTTGTTCAGGAGTTCAACAAGGATCTTCATTGCTAGATGATATCCAGGCGCAAGAAAATGTACTTCAAGAATGTGTCAACCAACTTGAAACTGCTGAAAAGACTAGATCGTCCTTGATTTCACAGCTTAAAGAAGCACTCCAGGATCAGGTATGATTACATTACAAGTCTTCTCTAAGTTGTAGATGCAAAGATTGTCACAGTATACTACCATAGCATTGACAATAAAAGAACATATTAGAACCAAATAATATGATATATTGATGTCAATTTTAAAACACGTCCTCTTTAATTATTATCGCCGTATAGTGATTTTATGCTGTGCTTGACAATTTTCTTTTTTGGTCATACAGGAATTAAGGCTAGATGTTATTCACAGTCAGTTGCAGGTACATCACTTCTTCCCCCTCTCTCTCTCAAACACACACTTTTTTCTTTTCATGCTTTCAGCTGTGCTCAAAACTTGTATACGATAGTTGCCTAAAGTCTGTGACCATGATCACCTTAGATCTATCATGGTAATATCGAAAAGTTACAAATGTTAGTGTGTGCGAAAAAGTAGCAACTTCTATTTTGTCTAAGGTGCAGATTGTCAGACTTTTTATGTTAGGTGCATGACCTGGATTGTCTTAGCGTGCTCTAATGTTTTATAATGATAGCAGCATATAATGTAGCAAAGGTTTTATGGAACCTCAGAAATTAGGAAGCCGAGTAGATAAAAAAAGAATTCTTTAATTATCTCGTTCCTAATGTCGGTAAATTTCTATCAGTTATTTTGTGGTAACTAGCATTTTAACTTGCCATAAATTGTACTTTGTTTTTAAACCATGGTTTATAAACATACAATTATTTGCCACGACAAACTTTTTTATGCAATTAGCATCTGTTAATATAAGAAAGGCCAATCTTTTGCTAAGCTGGAATTCTGATAAGCTAAAATATACTTCCGCTCTCTTTGATGTTGGGTAATAATTATAAAGCCCTTTCTCTAGTCCCCTAGAATTAAAAACATTAACTTATGAAACTGCAAACTATATGTATACGCATTAACTTGCTAGTTACGTCTTAGAGAGGGCTAACTTAGCTGCTAGCTCCGGTGCCTTAGCTATCTTTGATATTCATTCAGATGTGACAAGAAGCATGCACATTAAAAGAATGGTACTTTCTAGGGTTTCTGCATGTACATTAAGAGAATGGTACTTTCTAGAGATTCTTTAGTGGTGCTAGCACTTTAATGCATAAGTCAGCAATATACCTTTCAGAAAATGCATTGTTTGGGTGCTCAGAACAATGCTCAGTGCATAGTTCTCATCTATCTATAGTTTTTGAAGAGGTGTAAAGGATGGAGTTCTTCCTTATCCGAGTATAAACTGTGACATACTTTTGATGTGTGCATTTATGTGTATAAGTGCTAGCTGTTGAATGTGGTACCATGAGTCTCTAAGAGCATCTCCAAGGCTCCAATGGGAGTTTATAAGATATCCATATGGACTCATGAGAGTGAAAGTGTTCGACTCGGGAATCCATATGCATCATGTCTAATTTCCTCAAAATTACATAATATGATGGAAAGTTGAGGTGTACCGTGAATAGCAATGTCCCAATAACCAAGAGGTTGTGGTTTAAGTCCCTTCATGGACGACAAGTGAGATTGTTGATTGTTGTGGTTTGTGAGAATGTATGTATAATAAATGCCATTCAAATTAAACAAAAATGAGCTAGAAAGGCATCAATGCTTGATATCCTTTTATGCTGCATATGCCATGTGTAGAAAGTAATACGAGTACAGGTGGGCAACAATTGGCAAATTGGCCCCCGCAAGTGTTTAAGGTTTTAATTCCTATAAAAACTAAAGTTTATATTTGGATCACTCTCGTTTGATTGAACGTGTCACTGATGAATGTTATAGGCTATAGTTAGAACAACTCAATTTCATCTAGCTTCTCTCTAGCTATATAATATATATTCTAGTTGCCTTTCAAAAAGAGTTGGAACAACCCTTTTGAATTCGCGACTGATCTGTTTTTTTAAAACTTAACTAGATAGTTCTGGCCTGTTTTTGGTTTCACTATCATTGTTTCTGGTTGCGGTTTGTTCTGGTCTAATTTGAGTCCAATGAACAACTTTATCATCACCATTTAGGTGCCTTTAGCTGCCTTGGCTAAAAAAATTGCGCATGAGGCGCTATGCGATGTGCTTGTGAGCATGGGTGGAGCTATGTTGCGACCCAGAGGGGGTTGTGGCCCTCCCACAATTTTTGTCTCCCAAGTGTATTTTTATCAGTTTTCATTAGCTAAAAAATTATTACACTTTGGCCCTCTTAAAAATTACACGCGTGACTCTCCTACAAAAGATTATCAAGCTCCACCACTGCTTGTGAGGGTGCATCCATGCAGGTGAAAATAAAATGGCTTTTTTGAGCTGGCTATTTGATGGGTATTTTGACTATATAATAGTCGAAAGAGAAAATAAATAACATCTTTAAACTGAAAAGTCTTGATGAAACCCAAAAGAAAACAATGATCTTTCTTTTTTCTTTCTATATGTGTTCTTTTTTACCTATCTATAAATACAGATGCCTAAGTTCTATCCTTTTTAGGAAAATAGAGCAAATTTAGTCGTGATAAACATGCTAGTAGTTTAGAAGCATTAAGTGAAGTTGATATATCTTAATATTTTCAGGAACTTGAGCATGATCCAAATTTATAATACAACTTGTAGTTAGGACACTGATAAAATTTGATAATAGTGTTAAATGATTTTCCAAGATATTTTACTATTTTAAATGATGCATGTAGAGGCTAGAAAGTATTATGTATCTTAGTGCATATGCATTTTGGGATATCGGGCGCATTGATGCGTGGGCTGACCATCTTTGCCTCAAAGCGTGAGGTGAAGGTGATTGCATCGCGCACACGAGGACCTTGGGTATCACAAAATACATAAAATCTAATTCAAAATCAAAATTTTATGTGCCATGTCATGCTTAATCATCAAAGTATTTAACTTGCAAGATCCTCCAAACACTTAACTAAATTAATTAGCATTGTAGCCAGTAGTTCAGATCATAAAAGTTTGGACCAGCCTGTGATTTTTAGGAAATGTCGCAAGATATATCTAAGTCATGAGTTCAAGTAGTACATTTGAACTGCTAGGTACGCAGGAGAGGCGATACTCATTTAGAAAGGTAATGGGGGGGCAGAGTGCCCATCCCTAGGATCGCCAAAAAATTATCATTTTTTAGTGTATAAAAAAATATAATTTTATTTGACCTTGCACCCCTTCCACAAAATCAACTTGCCCCCCACTCAAAGACTAAAGTCATAACTTTTAAACACTTTAAAACCTTAAAATCCTTCCATTTAATCTAAGTGACAATACTCCGATTTTTCATACTCGATCACCCACTTTTATCCTTATTTTTTCGCCGAATTTTTTTTGGCTATTCCGTGTAAAAAATTATTTTTTGCGCCCCCACACTACAATTTCAGGTCCGCCACTGCTAGTAAGAAATCACGTCTTAATTTTTTTGAGCTTTTGTCAAACAGCTTATCTAGTTACTCAAATGAAAAACGAAAGAAGGGTAAAAATAGGACCCGTGCTTAATTTAGATCCCGCGAACAACTTAGCTTCAGCTTCTAAGGGTTCAAAGATGACATTTTCCCCCTTCTTTTTCTGCGCGGTGTGGTTCATCCTTGGCCCATACGAATACCCAACTCAAACGCGTGCCAAATCGTAAACTCATTCCCACATATAAAACACCATCTTTAGATACTAGATTTAATACAGCGTAGCCCTACTAGAAAAATAGCGACAAAGCGCGTCTGCCTGGAGGCTGCCTAAAGCACTACGCATCATGAAAACTTCTTTAACAAAACCAAGTCTCGCGCATATGTAGAGAGAGCTTTCGACTTTGTATTAAGAATTTGTTTTTATCAGAAGCAAACATTACCCAAAAAGTTTCTTCTAGTCTCTTGGAGAACTATCTTTCTATATCTACAGCGTTTGATTTAAGGTTTTGCGGATGCTAAGGCCTTGAAACTAGAGTAACAAAATTGTGAGTTTGGCACTAGGTTGTATACGGAAACCTTGATGGAATGCATAAGGATTTCTATTTCTTTGCTTTATATTTCAGTCAAACCTCTTTCTGATTTGATCATTAGGACTCTTATAGACTGGTAACTAACACTACGCCGAGAATTACCATGAAGATATCCGGCAATTGAAATACACTTTTTCCTTTGACAGCAATGGAGGTGTAGTACGAGATGAATGATGGTCGTTAGATTCTAGTTTGAAGCTTTGCGTGGTAATCTGGAGAAAATTGATTTTGTTTTCAATCTGAACAGAAATGATTGAAAAGAAAATCTAAATTTATTTGCAGTCAATCCCGTTAACGATTCTTATGCTCATATTGTGAGAATAAGGTACTTCCTATCAATGATGGAAAATTCGAAATTGTGATATTGTTTTATCTAAGTCTCTTGGTAAACTTCTATTTAACAGAATTCATGGATTACTAATCACAGGTTGAGGAATGATAGAGACTCATAAAACAACTACATATTAAATATTTTTTTCCTTCCTACCTAAGGGTCCCATGTTTAAAATCCTCCAGTACTATACACTCGGAGAAGGTGACCGGCATCATCCAATGCCCTCTAAAAATTGACAACATATTCCTAATGCAATTATCTTCCTGCACCTCATTTGGTATTCTTGAAGCTACCTCTTAGGAAACTATTCAAAACTCCAGGGACAAGTCGCGCGAGCCAGTTAAACTTTGAGCCAAGAAACCATGAGTGACACTAATATAACAAAAGACCTAGTAGAACAAAAACTTAATAAGTGAATTGAAGCAAAAATGACATGATACTTTATAATAAAAAGTTCTCATGTTCCCCGAAAGTGAGAATGTCAAAGTTATAAACCAAAAACGTGGAAAAATAAATAGTCCTAATTCAATTGTCCCGTGGTTTGTGATAGGAAAATTAAAATGCTGTTAATTAAAGGAACACACACAACTAAACAGAATAAAGAACTATTAAATCTGTTCAATAAGAATAACTTATAATCAACTTTTCTTTGATAGTACCCCTTGTTCTTTGTTTTGCCTAATATTTATGAGCAGAAACTAACACTGGGATTTTTATTCTTATTAATGTATTTGAGTTAGAGGTGTAATCAACGATATCCACCAAAAGGCCTCGAGTTTTAGTATTTTTATACAATTACTTTTGATGTAATCTAACAATAGATGTCCGCTAATGGGATTATATATATTTTTAATACTAATATATAAATACTTGATTTTCACAATAGAGGCCACTGCCTTCACAGCCATCCCGCCTAATGAAAAAAGCGTTCTCTAAATGTTATGCGCAGGAGTGGATCGTTTGTGTGGTGAACTCTGGTATTTAGTGCGTCGTGCCACACTCGATTTTGAGTGAAGATAATCGTTATATCTCTCAAATTTGAGTGAAGATAATCGTATAACTTCAAATTTGGTGTGGAAGTGTCCTGCGAAGTGGTCCACACAAAAAAATAAAACCAAATTTGGTGTCTTGGTTGGAGAAGGTTTTTCCTACCAAAGCACCAAATTGGTGTATACATTGGAGATGGTCCTATAGACATGCGTAGTTTTGATTTTTTGTTTCTTATAATGGTTTTATGTTTAAAATCTACCTATATGGCTATATATGATCTTAGAATTATATATTATTTTTGTTCTATGTTTTAATACCGTTTTTACCCATCATTGTTTCAAATGATTGGATACTGAGTAATAAAAATAGTTAACCTGTGCAGTTGTTAAAATGGTTATGCATACATGAGAGATACATCGATCTAAAAATAACCTAGATCTGAAAAGCAAAATGCTTAATGCTTAAATGGGTGGAACCGTGTAAATGTAAGGGATACATGAATAAGAATTCTTATATGGTGGACTTGGCTTAAAAGTTGATGGAGAAAGAATCAAGTACCACAAAAGGGATATGATAACACAGAAGTTAAGATGTGAACACTCGATAATTTTACTGTATTAGACTAGTCAATGGGCACATACACAAAAGAACTTTCCTATCTCCGACATTTATAATTTGGAGCACTATTTCATAGTGCGACAGTGGAAAACTATATGTCCTTCTAAGGATAATATTTTATGAAAGTTTATAGGGTCCTGCACTATGAATGACAGGCATGGTTTAGCTGGCTCAGTTATGGGTGTTGCTTGTATGTAATTGTTGTATTTCTTGAAGTCATTTTCTTTGTCTAGACGATATCTTTGCATTTACGTGTGATTTCATCAGTAAGTGATGTTTCTTGAAAGTGAATATCTGGATACTCCGTTACAATTCTCCCCAGACAAAATAAACACACTGTTTAAGCAAAGCATAATTGTTACAGCTTACTTTTTGCAAAAATATAGTTTTGTCCTTAACTAATTAGGGGTGAGTTAAGATCAACATAGACCCATTATTTGTCATAGATCCAATAACCATCTATTTTTTCATCAAAAATAAAAAAAACCCACTTTCTACCTCTTTTTTAAAAATAAAATATCTTACAAACGGTAAATCGTCACACGACAAAAAATACACCATCGCGACGAGTATTTTTTTATCTTTCAGTAGACGGGTGACACGATATACTTTCGTGGAACTTTTTTTTGATTTTTTTTCAGTCACGAATTGCGAAAAACGAACTTTTTTTCAATTTTGTTTCAGTCACGAATTGCGAAAATCATATATGATTCGTATGACGAATCATATATGATTCGTATAACGAATCATATATGATTTCATAAAATCATATATGATTTCATAAATCATATATGATTTCATAAAATCGTATATGACTTCATAAAATCATAAAAAAAAGTTCGTCGAAAGTACATAGTGTCGCCCCTCTATAGAAAGATAATTTAATTCTCGTCGCGATGATATGTTTTGTTTTGCGTAACGATTAACAGTGTGAGATATTTAATTTTAAAAAAAAAGGTGGAAAGTGAGTGTTTTTATTTTTGATGAAAAAATGAGTGGCTAGGATTGGTTCATTAGGTCTATGACAAATATTGGGTCTATATTGAACTTTTGGCAATTAGGGGTATTGTGGGAAACTTGTTATATTATACCATCCATTTCAAGAAGTGTACTGTTAATTTGGGACAACTATAAAAGGAAAATGTGGACAATAATATTGGGACGGACAGAGTATTAAATAATCAAAATCTGACGAGCTGGAAAGGGTTTGTGGATGTGATTTGATGTTGTAATTCTTAGACAATCGATTAAGATTGTTTGCTAGTTGCTGAATTTATGAAGGAGCTAATAGAATACTCAATCACCTACATTTGAAAAAGGAAAAGACCCTAAAGTTGCTGATCATTGTGCAGGTTGCTCGAAATCAAATTGACCATGCTGTAAAATTGAGGAAGAGACTGATATCACCTTCCCTTCCTGCTGGTGAAGCCACAACTGTTGAGAGTCTGCCTCAATCCAAGTCTGTTGGAACTACTACACATGTTAGCGATGAAGAAAGTAAAAAGGCTGCTGCGGCTGCAATGGCTGCAAAACTTGCCGCTTCAACATCCTCTGCACAAATGCTTACATCTGTTCTTTCTTCTCTAGTTGCAGAAGAAGCTGCCTCAATCAGCAACGGCTTTAACTCATCTGTATTCGCCACCAATATATTTCCCCCCGAGAAAAGACCCAAGCTAGAAAACCCAATCTCTAATTCAGATATGAACAATTCTGATTATTTTACTTCTATGTCACAAGCCAACCAAACCACATTTCCACCACTACCACAAGCTCCTCCACCACCATCCACAGTTGGCACAAATTCTCCCTCGAATCAGTTCGTTCAGTCTTCTGGCGGCATGATGATGGGTGGTAACGGTATGCCCTTTGTATACGGTACTAGCAGCCTACCGCCGCCGCCACCCTCAATGCCACATGGTGCAATGGGTATGATGCGGCCCACCCATCCACCACCTCAGCCCCAACAACAGCTACAGCAGCAGCAACAGCAACAAACTACAAGTAGCGGATACTACAGGCCTCCGGGTATTGGATTCTATGGGCAAAACCATCAGCCGACCCCACCAGCTGTGCCTCGCCAGTGATATGTGGTTTTGTATATTAATAGGAATCTAGACGTGAATGAGCTGGTTCATTTCATCCTGACTTGCCTGTACTTTTTGTGTTGCAATGTACTGTTAAATTTCGAAGGTATAACTGCAAGTAAATTAAACGAGTCAACCATGGCTTATAAGGATGTATGTCTTACTTTTCATAAATTTGATAGTACTTCCATTTCATGGAAGTTGTAGCCTTTCTTATTATTTTTTTCATATTGTCATTAGTCATGCTGATTTTGATATATTATACACGTTGACCTGAAAACCGTTGAAAACGATCATACAGTGTCGAAAACGAAAGAGTTTAACCTGTGGGTTTAAAAACAAATTTTATATCAAAGAGATGTTACAGGCTCTTGTGATCGTTTTTGTAAAAGTAAATCGGATAAAAAGGTACTGGATGTTATTTGGCTTAAATCTGCAGACAAAAAAAGTATTTTCCTCGAGTTATAAAGAGATTCATAATTTTTTGTAGTTATAAATTGAACTTTTGTTACTTTCCTTAATATATTTTTGTATATAGAATCGATTGGAAAATGAGGTTTTGGGAACTCCGCGAGAAAGTCATTTGTGGCGCTAACAGGTCTCTTCTTCTTTCTTCAAACAACCGTCTCAATCGGCTGTAATTATATTTGTGTTTGTTATAGATGTTCTAAAAATTGATTTTATAAATGATGCGGGGTCGTGTGTAATATATTTGTTTCATGAATTGTTATTATATCAGTTAGATTGATCTTTGGTTTGTGTACTTTGATCTGTGCTAAAGGGAAATTGTGTGGCTTGATGCTTTTGAAGTTGTCGTTTTATCATCTTGGAATTTAAGGGGTGTATTTTAAACTTATTTGTGAGCTTACAAGCTTCGTTAAGCTTATATAAGCCCACACGTGTCAAAAAAAGGTTAGAGTATGAGCTTATGCAATGTAAGCCAAAACCAATAAGCTCATAAGTCTGCACATGAGCTTAAACATACATCCCCATAACAAGGACTAACCACATATTGCTTATGTCAATGCCAGGCTAGCTATATCCAACGGGAGTCACTATTATAAGTTTACACCCAAACTATCATCAGGTAATGCAAATGCTTATTAAGATTTTTTTTTCGTTTGGATGCTAGATTAGGCCACCGCCGATTAGATTGCTAAGGTATGGAAATTTTTTTGGGCAACAGGATGGAATTTTAAGCCAAATAAGAATCATTTGAGACATGCTGGAAAACGCTTTGTAAGTATAAACTGAGAACACACAATTCCAAACACCTATATTGCATTGTTGTAATAGAATGTTTATCTTTCGGCTAGAGGAAATTAGGTAGGTAGGGTAATGGGTCAAATTAGTAATTCTTTTGTATGGTTAGATCGTGTTGACTCAATTTTTGTCCAAAACATTATAGATACTTCACTGTTTGTAATGTGTGCCTGTTTTTGTTTTGGATGGTGTTGCAGGTGCGTATCCAATGAATCCACAAAAACAAAAAAAAAAAAAAAAAGAACACCTCTTCTAAAACTTTTATGCTTGATAGGAATCGAAGATTTACGATACGAAAACAATTATCGGAACGTATGCACTTCCATGATATCACTTCGTCGCCATCCAACGGCAAATCTTGCGAAATTATCTTCGCAAAAAGGCACTCAAAAAATAAATGATTGACGGAAATTCCGTGACGCTACCACAAAGGACAAAGATAGAGGCAATATCTATACTCTTTGGGTTATATTAAGCCTAGCGGTAGGCAAACATCCTTTATACCTTTTTTTATACCTTCCACGCCTTTATGAAACATTAACCTTGATGACCGCTTTTATCAAGAGTCGGACACTTCTCGGTAACCTGTTATATCAATAACCGTTCTAGACGAAATAGCTACGTGAATTCACCCGAACCATCAAGCTGTTCATTACAACCTTATCATGGGTGACACCTAAGACAACTCCGTCCACGTAAGTCGTCCGCCGTCAACCTGATCTTGTTCCACTCCGGCTTCTAGGACGCACGACGAAAAGACAGGTCAAGTTCTCGTGACAGATTTTAGATAGGCAATCGACCGTCATTCTTCCACTTCCGCGCAGAAAGTAGGATATCTTTGTTCAACACCATGTCTCCATGCACAAATCTCCATAAAATAAGTATCTCCCTCAAATCTCCCGCTCATTGCAAGCTTTTTTGCATAATTTATTTAAGTGTATACCTTTTATCTTCATGTTTTCCACCTCTGGGAGAATGCTTAGTCCAAATGGCTTGTAACCAATCTTGAATCCGTACATTTTTCCTTTCGCCATGCATTAGCTTTAATAACCCTAGTCCATAAAACATGTTCTGTGAGTTTGTTAAACCGCAAACCCATTTACACATATGAGCTCTATTTAAGCGATTATAACTAGAACCACAGGCCACATTTCTCTTAAGATCACAAAAACCTTATCCATTTCAACATATGATTTTTTATCTCTATTTATATCGACACCACTTAAAAACGACTTCGAATTGATTCCATGCGATTGAAGGCTTTTATTGGAACCTTGTACTATAGACATATGATCAATAGGCATGGATTTAGAACCGCCTTGAGAAGGGTTAAACGACCAATATCGATAATGTTTCATTTCATTTTGAAAGACGATCTTCCCATTTTATCCACATCTATCCCATAAGAATTTAATCCGAGGACATATTTCCCCAAACTTTCAACCTAACTAAGCAAAAGGAGCTTAAGGGACACCACAACAATTTATTTGCAGCTTGTACCACACTATCTTCACTCACCACAACAACAATAACTTACCCTTGTGAAATTAATACTAGACTGAAGCACGATGAGAAAACATATTCACACAAATATTAATCGTATCATTATTCTTACTCTCCGAATTGCTCATAAGAACACCGCATCGTCGCATAGCATAGAAAGATATGAGAAAGATGCGCATATACCACGAATTAAGACAAGCAGTATACATGCCGCAATCCACAACTCTTTAAAAGAATGTGAAAGACTCTCCATAACCAGAAATAAAAAATAACGGAGAAAGAGGAATTCACCTTGTTTAAGGCCCTTCCCTTAAAATGATATTCCTCTGTAGGGCTATCACATTACTAACAAACACGGGGGGGGATCTCCCCAAAGAAGATCGAAGACATTCTTGAATCCAACACACAATTTTTCACCAAAACCAATTTTTTAAGACATCATAATGTGATCCCACGAACAGGAATCTAAAGCTTTTCAAAGTCATTTTTGAATAAATGAATGTTTTTTCTTCATCTTAACACACTGCAATACTCATTTTAAGTATAAATGGGTCTGTTCAAGAATTTGCCTTTCCGAACAAAAGCGATTGCACCTCATTAACAATATTCTCCAAGCACCACCCAAGACGATTAGCCAAAAATTTTGGCAATTATTTTATTAAAGGCTGCCAATAAGACTAATCGTCTGAAATCCTTCACCATTTTTGTTTCGGGCGTTTCTGAATCACCGCTATGAAAGCTGAATTACAACTTTTGGAATGCGACTGTATATGATAAGATATATATTCACCGCCGCTCAACACATTTTTTCTATTAAACTCCAAAAACCTTTTATAAAACCAAATGTGTATCCATCAGCCCAGAGATTTATCAAGCACACAATCCAAACGCATTTTTAATCTTTCATTTGACACTTTGGACTTCCAAATCGTTGTGCATTGAATTCAGATGTTGAGAAAATCATATTTAAGCAGTCGGATTTGGAACAGATTTAGGTCTATCAAACGATCTTGAAAGCTTATGGAATTATTTTTTTAACCCTTATTAGGATTTTCACCCATCCGTCCACCAGAACCTTTCGTATAAAAGTTGGTTTCGTTTCTTATTAGAATACATGCTAATATTTTGAGTTCTTGTGGTTGGTATTACGATTTTCCTTCATATTTGTGGCCCATTGATTTTGCTTTTTGGGACGCCTCCACTGCAACATTACCCACCTCTTGAATCGATTTTTACAACCCCCTCCCCCCCTAAAACCCCCCCCGCAGTTTTATGCAATAGTATCAGTGACGCTTTCTCCTTTGCAAATGATCATCTCACAAATCAGCGAGCTCTGTTTCCTAGCACTTGTTTTTGAGGTTTTCGGACTTTGTTCTCATGCCATTCAAAACGTATCTTTCTTTTTTAGTTTATTTAACTTGTTCATCATGTTGTTCTGCATTAGAATTAATCTAGCCGGAGCTTCACGCACACTCATTAACAAGTTCTCAAAACCTCCATTTTCCAGTCCAATATATGTGAAAAAAACTCGAAACGGATAGGTCTATAGTCTGAGGTAGATTCACGTAATATATAGGACGGTGGTCTGATAAAAATCTATCTAGGGGTGATGCTGATAATTTAGGACAACTCATAGTAAGCTTTCGGAATGAGGAATCTATCAGCTTTACTCATCTTTGAAGCAGATCTATGACACAATGTATAAGAAACCACACCAGTGGTAACTCTCCTCTAAAATTCGCCATTGCGATAAAAGAGTAAAAGCTATTCGCCCCTATATGCACGTTTGAAATAGTTTCCAAATCTCTCATTTTTATTACGGACCTATTAAAATACCATGAATATTCATGAAAATTTCAATTATCAATGAGTGACATAAATATCCCATAGGACTTTTATTTTCTGATCAATTTGCGGGGCATTAAACGAAATAATATGAAGTAATTTGCATTAGACACCTATTTCCTTGAATCATAACAAAATAATTGAAGCCTGTTGAATTTAGTTTCTTAAACGCTTTAGGATCCCAAAACACATAAATCTACCTGATTTACAACGAGGCATAGCACATAATCCAACGCAAAGTTACCCCGATCTTTAATGATTTCAACAAATACCAATAGTACTCCATTTTAGTTTCCTTGCACGTAAGGAAAATTCACTTGTTAGAGACAAACAAACTCCTTTTACCCCAAATCTTTTTTAGCCTTTGGTTAAGACGTGGATATTAAATGACAAAACCTATTCATCGGATAACAACATCCACTCACTGCGATTAAATGATCTTCAATATTCTTCATACACCGTCATAATTATACCCATAGTTTGTCTCCACTTAACCAATTCACCAATCAACTATTAATATAGAACCAACCTTACGAGGAACCTTCAGACTCTCTACACAATGATCCGAGTCATAGATTTCTCACCTGCTTTTTTGTAGTGTTAAACCCGATTAAAATTCACTCCTCAGAAATATTGTTTACATTCCCGATTTCACCATCCAATATATCCTTTCTGATTATCCATCTCAACATTGTTCAGCATCCATTCTCTCGTGGTGTAAAACAGGAGGTACTCAAACTTCTCTTTGTGCTTCGCCTCCTTAGTATTCTTATCTTATCTTTATTAAGGATGAGAATAAATATGTAAACGGTTTTCTGATTGTTTACCATTTTTGCGCACTAGAAACAACACCATCTTGGGTTTTGAATTCTCTCCTTATTGTATCAGATACCCATATAACATCATTGTCCTTGTACCTCTCATCCACTCTCACCGAAAGATTCTTCTTAAAAAACTCTTCACAGTTCTTTCATATTCTTATTCCACTTTACCTGCATCATTTTGTCATCAAAATCTGAGTACAACCCGGAATCTCTATGGTCGGCACCAATGCGTTCGTACCTTTATATTTATTTTAAATGATTCATAATATGTGAGGACTACTCTTAGTAGAGAACACAAGAGTCTTTTGATGCTTAGATTTTCTTTCACCAAGTTATCACATTTAACCACGGTTCCACTTTGATGCATTCGAATAAAAGTATTTTCATTCCACACTTTTAAAGGAAATACCCTCAATTTCACATGAAAGTAACTTGTTTAGGATCAGTAATGAATTCACTAGTCGCTTGGATTAGCGGATCGAGAACATCGAACTATACTCATGTAGATAACAAAAACTTCTCTTTTGCCTCCACGAGTCTGCATAGAAGCAATGATAACCACAAACCCACCCATGTATCTTAAATCAATATCGGTGGAAGCCTTTTGCATTCCCCTAAATGCCAGACTTTTGATTTTCTACCTCACTCCAACCTCTTCACTTTCCTCCATTTAAACACTGAGTAATCCTAGTGTGTATTACGTCAAAAGAATCATCTAAAACATCACGGGCTTGCATCATTATCCCATTCCCCTTGGTCTGTTTTTTAACCAACTTTCGCATAGGAACTTACATCAACCCTCTGCTTGTCCTTAGTATTCCCTACTTGATGGGTCTTCTGCTGTACTGTTTCCTTGCATAGCAGGTGATGAGGCTAGGTAGAACCCTTAGCCTAGCGAATCCTAGCCAGCATTAGATGAATTCGATGTCTTACACCAATCCAACCCGTACTATAAATTACCAGTACCAATCGCTTCACATCCAACACTTTAATAAAACTTGAAGCAAAATTCCGAATCTCTTACCAGCCTCTTGATTTTTATTCTGAATAAGATCAACCACATGCCAATCTTGTTTTTACACGCATTTCATGATTCCTTAGCCCTCGCTTGTCTCGGATTAAAAATAGTCCAAGATACACGGAATAGTGGCGATCTTCAGCACATCATCCTCCTTAGTTCTTTAGAACCCATTGAATCAAAACAAAGGAAAGATATCACTCAATTTGAACAATCACAGCAAAAACAACTTAAAAACGATTGGGTTAGGGTTTTGGAAGATTAAAAGGATTAGGATTAGGGTTTTTATTGGAAATAATAATTGGGGAAAAACATAAAAAAAGGGGAAAACGACAAAGAAGCAAACCTTAAATCGAAAAACAAACAATCCCTATAGTATCTGATCATCAAAATCATAGAAAATAACTCGATAAGGAACCCAATCACAATGATTGATCTCACTATTTCAGGCTTGTCTATGATCGATTAACAAGATGGTAGTAGTTATTGAGATCGGTTAGGGAAGATCACCCACAGTGGGATCAATTATTTTAAACTTATTTTTGAGCTTACAAGCTTCGTTAAGCTTATATAAGCCCACACGTGTCAAAAAAAGGTTAGAGTATGAGCTTATGCAATGTAAGCCAAAACCAATAAGCTCATAAGTCTGCACATGAGCTTAAACATACATCCCCATAACAAGGACTAAAACCAGCATATTGCTTGATGTCAATGCAGCATAGATATATCCATCGGGTAGTAACTATTATTAAGTTTCACACCCATAACTATAATCAGTATATGCAAATGGCTTTTATTAAGATTTGTTTTTTCGGTTGGTATGCTAGATTAGGCCACCGCCGATAGATTGCTAAGGTATTGGAAAATTTTTTTTGGGCAAATCAGGATGAATTTTAAGCCAAATAAGAACATCTTGAGACATGCTGGAGAAACGCTTTGTAAGTATAAAGTGTGGAGAACACACAATGATCCAACAACTATTTGCATCGCGTTGTATAGAATGTTTATCTTTCGGCTAGAGGAAATTAGGTAGGTAGGGTAATGGGTCAAATTAGTAATTCTTTTGTATGGTTAGATCGTGTTGACTCAATTTTTGTCCAAAACATTATAGTACCTTCACAGGGTTGTATATGTGTGCCTGGGGGGCTGGATTGTTTTGGATGGTGTTTGCAGGTTGCGGGGGTCATTTTCCAAATGAATCCAACGACCATGCAACAGTTGGTGGGGGTGAGGTATGTGCAAAGTGTTTCGGAAGTCACTTACGTATGTCTGCATTCTGTTGGTTGACAGTGTAAGCTAATAATTCAAGGGAGCGAGAGTTCTGAATCTGTTGTGTAAAGTTGGCACTACAACAGAACGATAAATTTACTTAGTTCTGAATGGAGGTGGATGGGTTTGGATACATGACAGTGTTTTTTTTCATAGGAAAAGTCAGATTATTCTTATCTTTTTTTTAATTCTTTATACGATAACAAATTTATTTGATGTAATCGATGTAATGTAGGGTGTTGAAGTCGTGAAGTGTTGTGTTTCTTTGGGTTTGAGAGAAGGGTCATCTCATATGGAGGGATTCCTTTAATCTTTAGATTAGGTCGTTCGGACACAGCCTATAGACACTAATTATTAAAATAATGTGTACAGATGTTAATTTCATAATTAGTCCTAAAATGTTTGTGGGTATAACGGATTTAGTCCCTCAGAATTTTTTTAACGGTCCAGTCCCCAAACTTTTGACCCGTAGGGGTATAGTCCCGTTGATAATTTGTTAGTCTCAATTCCCGTTAATGTGGGGGGTATTTTCGGCTGTTTATTACCTCTTTTAGGGTAATCATCTTCAGTTCATCTTCTCATTCCTCCCTACACACACAAATTAGTATGTTTCGAATCACACACCACCAAATCAAGATAGTTCATCATCTTCTTCCTCAGAACCGACGCTACAATCACGATGTTAGTGTACCAAAATCCCATTGTTGACTGCAGACCCTCCACACCTTATTTATCCCATTCAAAACTGTTGGGACACTGATAACCCTAGGTAGAAGTTTAGAGGAGAGCCCAATTCGTTGACGAAATCAAAGAAGTGTGGTGTTTATGGTGTTTTTTAGGTCGTGAATTCTAGTGAGCTACTACAAAGGTTTGATTTATTCACTACTACATGAGGAGAGAACAGAGAAGCATTGAAGAGATGGAGGATGACTTGTTGGTGTGATGGATGGCACAGAGTGGGGTGGTATGTTTCAAACCAACTCAGTCGGTGAGAAGCATTTGAAGTCTGAATTCACTATTATTAAGTCAAAATTAAAATTTATGATTGGATATGAGTTTGTAGTGTGTTCTTTTGTGTATTTGTTCATGCTTTTGGTAACTAGTATGACATTTGTAATGTAACTGGTTTTGAATTGAATTTAACAATGTTTTGTGTTTTCGTTGGGATGGAATTGGTTTAAAAGTAGTTTAACTTGAATAATATGGTTGGAGAGAAGGTGAAGAATGTGTTTTTGTTTTTTACTTGGGTGGTCTTTATCGGTTCTCCTCTGCTTCTTGCAGGTAGGGTAACTACTGAAGGAGGTATTGGAGCTTAATGGTTTGGAAATGTATATGACATATGAAAATGTAGCTTGGGAGCTACCATCAGGTTGATATTAGAGTTGATAGAGATATGGTGCAGTATCATCTGTGATACCCTGTACCATAATAGATATTAGTTGTATTTTGTTTCAGATTGCATATCTTTCTGAATCTCAGTTTGTAGCAAGGATTTTGCATGTAACCACTGAAGGAGTTTGGAAATGTAGCTGACATAGGAAATGTAGCTGACATAGGTTTGGAAATGTAGCTGAGATTATGGTTTGGAAAATGATATGACTTAGTTGTATTTTGTATTGTTGTAGATCTTTTTGAATCTTCAGTTTGTTAGCAAGGATTTTGCATGGTTGGGGAGAAGGTATTTATTAATCCAACCAACTTAATTTTACCTTATAAATAGGCAATAACCCTAATATCATTTTCACCTCACCCCTAGCCGTTTTCATTACTTCGCAGTTGATCAATATTGGACAAAGCTCAAAGGCAAGAAGTACCGGTAGTTTTTTGCTAATTCTTATTGTTTGTTAATCATCATTGTTAATCGATTGATAGGATATGTGAGAGTGAATGTGGGGTCTTCTAAAATTCTTGGTTCCTCCAGTTGATGGGTGCACCTGAAAGGCAAGGCCTGAATGTTACCCAAGGTTGCTGAATGCTTTAAGAGTCGCCCTGGATTCCTACCCAGAATTGATAAGTGTATGTAATGGGTAGTAAAGTACTGTGGTTAGTATGCGTGATTATGATCTTTTGACCACAACATGGGTGCCCTAGATGAAGTACTGATTGAAGAGTTATGAGGATGAGGTCATGACCACCAAGACGAGGTCATTGAACCACACATAAGGATGATGACTGCTATTTTATCCACGGACACACTCCCAGTTGACAAGTTTGTTACTTTTGGTGAAGCTATGGGATCAAAAGGTATTAAGAAAAGCCCTACATACCTGTAGCTGTTGTTTGGGGTTTTGCAATACCTTGAAATGGGTTGAGATTGAGAAAAAGTTGAGTAAGAAGCCACCTATGAGCATTGATGTTGTAGGTTGCAGGTTGTGTTCCATGATGTGGTAGCCAGTTGTGTATGTAATGCTACTTTATTGTCTTATGTTATGTCTTAAAGTATTGTCTATAGTTATGTCCTTTTTTAATATGTGTCTATTTCTGAATGGATATGTAAGCAATGGAAGGGAGACACCTTAATTTAGTGTATATGCATTTGGTATTTTAGTTTATGCAGGATAAACCTAATTATGCAGGAGGTTAGCTTTAACAACACATTACATAACAATCAAACAAACACATTCAACCAACACACTTCAGTTAAATGATAGTTGGTAAAAAACCAGTGTATTGTCCTAATATACAAAGTCAAATATACAACAACTTAATCTTACATCTTAATGTACCAAAGAAATAGTCCTAAGTGTTTCACCTTAGATATGTTAACTATTCAAGTAACATAAACTTAACTTGCTTTGTGGTGTACTCTGTGTTGGTTTGTGACCCATGAACACAGGTTTGTTGGGAACCATGAGGCAACATCTCCAATGACAGGCAACACCAGCTTGTTGTTGTATACCACCTTTTTTACTTTGAGCCGCTAGAATTGTGACCGAACCTGCTACACGATTTGCAATAACTACTCTTCTATCTTTGTACAGTCTTCTTAGACTTCATCATTTCTTCTGCTGAAGCTCAGTGCACTCCTTTTTGCCTTTTCTTGAGGGGGTCTGCCAATTGTGGGTGAGGTTTTGTGTGTGGGAAACTGGTTGTAGTGGCACATGGATTTCTTCAACCTGGGTCCATTTCACTGGATTTATCTATTAAATTTATACATCTACTTTCCATGGTGTTGAACCAATGAACTGGAAGACAATAAGACTCTGGTGTTTTCCAGTATCTTAGTTATCCTTTATTTGCCTGAGATCCCATAGAGAAGCAATCTGCATGTTGGACAGGGTATTCCAACTCAAATTCCCTTGTTCCTACAAATACATACGATATGTTTCACTCATATTAACACACTCATAATTGATCACCCCTTAAGGACAGTTTCTTGATAACAAGTCACTACCATTCCAATTCAACCTAGCAAATTACAATCCAATAAGTAAATCTACACAGATTGTAGAGAAAGATCTTTGCAGTAAAATTTTCATTGTTTAGTTACTACTTCAACTTTGCAGAGCCCTTACATAAGCTTAAAGATTTTTGCTGTGTACTTGGTGTTAAAGGTCTAGCACACTTGTCTTGCACCTTTGAAACATTCAGATACAATTCTCTTCATAAGTATTCCCTTATGTATGGTCTAGACAAGGGAATAAATAGGCTTTGTCCCTTACATCTAGAAGCTGCGCCTGTTTAGAACTTCACAACAAGTTATTTCAAAAGAATATTGCTTTTTGCATACCTGCAATACAATCAAACCATAGTTAGACATATCTTTATGCAATACAATAGTATTACAAGTTTGTACCTGTAAAGTGAGACTCTGCCCAGTGTTGTGGTGGGATCTCCTCAACCATTCTGTGCTTCTATGTTGTGATTTTTCATTTGCTTCCATTCTTTTATGTCGAAAACATCTGAATGGTGGAATAGCAGTGGCACATTACTATAACATTTCCTTGTAAAACTTATCCTCTCCAAGACATTTCATATTATCATAAATGTGTTTGTGGACAAAACTCATGTTCATTGTTTGGAAAGTTCTTGCTAAGCTGTGGTATTAACACCCCTAATGTATAACAGAGTATTATGAGAAAACATTAGTTATATCCAAACCATTTAAAAAAGTGTGTTAAGTATGAAAATTTCCTTTTGCTGTCAGATTTAACAGTTGAGAAGTTGGAGTTTCTGAAAAGTAGCAAGATCATACCTAGGCAGTCAAGGAACCACTTAATGAAATCCTTGCTTTCAGATTAAACTTACAGCTTGCAAGTGGATAGATCCCATTGTTTGTGTCATACTACAACAGCAGTTAGAATTTGGTCTAGGGGTATTGTCCAGACAGAATGAAACAGAAAAAGCAACCATCAAGACCTAGAAAACTCTTTCCTCCAGCTTTGAAACCATCTTTTAAAGGTCCTAAAACATATGTAGATCCGCAATTGAACTTTTTTTCTTCCACTGTCTGGATCTTTCTGGGGTTCAACCTCTATCTTAACCTGTAGTGTTTGGATCTTCTCTGTCAATTCCTTACAGTAAATCTCGTTCTGTAATCTGTTGCATACTGCTGGCTTAGCTTCCCACAAACCTTTCATAAGCCATTTTTTTTATTTTTATGCTGTGAACACTTTCTGCTTTGATACTCCTACCTTCAAACTTTTTCGTGACAATTGATCCTTAAGGGTATTTAAGTAATCTTGCATTTGGTTTAATGGTTTCCTCTACATCTCTCTTTGAGAATAGATAAAGTTGCTGTGCTATTTTGATACTATTCTTGATTGTGGACATGTTGTGGTATCCATAAGGGTTCTGATCTTCCCAGTGTCGTGTCCTCATTGGGTAACTTTGGACACTAGCATTAGCCCAAGGACAAGCATAAGATTCCTAAGGTTTGCCACTTTCTTTTTCTTAATGAACATGGATTGGCTTTACTAGACTATATTGGGCTTTTTGATCGCACCAGTAAAAAAGGTACTGTAACACTTCATGTCATTTGTTACAAAAATCTGGAACTTGGCCGTTACAGAACAACCCTCACCCTTTGCTTGTCATTTTTTTTCAAGGATAATTGTCTTCTTTGTTCCTAAGATACTCTAGTGACTTTATCCTTAAGACTAGTTTATAGTAGCAACTGTTCTCTAGAACGAAATCCTCTTTATAAACTCTTGTTCCTTTACCCTGGATAGCCTTATTTATCCAGCAATTTCCTTAATGGTTTTCTCCCTAACACACTTCATCTGAAATCACTTCTACTATCAAATTCCTCATGATCTAACTCTTCTAACTCAAACAATTTTTTCTCTTAAACATTCTCTTTAATCCTAACAATTCTAATTACCCAGGATCTACGTGTCTCGCTGTCAACTCAGCCATTCAAAATCTACATCCTCTATCAAGTTATCTTCATCCCAATGTTAGTCACTGTCGACACTATCTGATCCAGAGATCACTACCTGAACCAGTTCCTCACTACTGAAACCATTACAGTGTGATTGCCTGAACTTATTTCCTACTATGCTGTTGACTTTCTTAGATTTTATATAGGCACCTTTTTTAAGGATCCCTTAACACTATCCTCACTTACATCATCCTCTGCCCTCTTTACAGGTATTGCTACCAGGTGAGTCACATCAATAATACTGTCGCCAAAGGCTCTTGTGTTCAAAAACATGTTGCTTTTTACAGTAGGGTCAGTGACAGTTCTATAACCTTGAAACTATCAACATCATGCTGCATTTCATTACACTGAGCTCTTTATCAACAACTAATTCTACAAGACCATTTCTAGCGTCTGAGTTAGGTATAGTATAATTAATAGGCCATAACAAGGAAATTTTCATACCTAACTCTTGCGCCATCAATACTAGTTACTTCCACTATAGAAAAAGTATCAGAATCAATATCTTCAACGCCGCCAAAGTTGAGTCTTACATCACCTTGTAACGGTCATAGGAGGAGGTTGTGAAATATGTACCTCCATGGTTAATGTATTTATAGACAAATACACGTTGGAGGACTCTTGTGTTAACTCACAAAAAAGAAAGTTCAAATATTTGGTTTCAAAAATCTAGATTATACTTAACTAATGAGTGACAACAAACACTTACTATAATCTTTCATATGGATTTGCTTACTTGTCCCTTTTTCCGAACCCTCCAATGACCCAGCATTTGAGGATGTAATCGTGAGGAATCGCCTCCATTCAAACTATTAGGAACTGGACTTGGTATGTGAGGATTGGGGATTATAGGGTTTTGGGAGGAGGGGGGGGGTGGGGGGGGGGTGGGATACAATTAGGGATGAATTTGGTGTTACTGAAAGTTTTTATTATACCTTTTTTAATAGAAAAGTAAGCATCCTCTTATCTTTTTTTTTTAATTCTTATACGATAACAAATTTATTATGATGTATCGATGTAATGTATGGGTTTTAGATCGTGAAGTGTTGTTCTTTGTGAAAGGGTCATCAATATTGAGGATTTCCTTCTAATCTTAGATAGGTCGTCTCGACACACATATAGACACTAATATTAAATATGTGTCAACTGAAATTGTATAAACATAGCTATTGAATTTATAACAGTCAAGCCCATAATATGTTTCTATCGGCAAATGGATGCAAAAAAGAACAAGCTTTCATGATTTATGAAAGATGAAGAACACAAATGTTCCAGAGGTACTGGCGGAATAGGGTACGACGGAAGTTTCCCACCCCGCTCCCGAAGCTTTATGTTTCCTTCTTCAAAAAGTTAAGGTATATAGAGTTTTAGCTGCAACTTTTCGTGGTGGCAACACACGATCAAGCGGGTTTGGTAAATTTGGTTCAGATCATTTACGTGGTTTTGGGGATTAGCTTTTTAGGATTAGCTTTTTAGGGATTGTTTCGATTAGCTTTTGGTTCATCGTTCTCACCTTTTTTAGGGATTGTTTCGATTAGCTTCTTGCATTTTGTAAATTCAGTATGGTGTTTTTGCTATCCAAACAACTTATGGCATAATAGGGTGAAGTGGCTTATCGAAAATAGGTGGTTAAAGCCACAACAATGATGGGTAGCCTGATGCAATACTTACAGTTGAGCTGCGTCTTTGCTTTTAGTATCAGACCTTTTATATGATATAGAAACGTTCGAATATTCGTACTAATATATGTAAATGGTAGCCCTGGGAGGATTATGCAAGTACTTGATATGAGTCGGTCCAATATTTGTATCACTGTTATTTGATTGTTGGTTTATATGGTTACAAAGTGAGTCTATGGCCTGAATGTTATATGAGGAGGACATACATATCAGGTTCCACGAGTAGTGCTGGCACCGCAGTTGTTACAAGGCATACGGCAGGTCTTTCGACATATGGCTGATATTTTCACCAGGTTTATCTAACGTTTCCAGTTTTTCATCACCTTAAAATGTGCTTTTTGAGTTGTTTTTTTAATTTTGAATTTCTTTCTGATAGTCGCAGACTAGCAGGGGCTATGTTAATGCCACTTTACAAGGGAAACGAAGTCGAGTTAGTTTGGACCAACCATGTGCATCCTCACTATGACGATAAAACATCTACTATAAGGGAGTCCGGTGGCAAAGAATTATTTATGTGGATTAAACCCACATTGTGTCCCAGGAATCAAGCAGATTCATGTTGACTCCACATCACTGTTCTTTGCTTTGCTCACCCCTCCTGGTAGGAACTAGGAAACCAACAGCTTCTAAGCCATCAGCATGTGCAACAAAGAAAAGAGGAAAACAACGCCAGGCAAAACCTGATTACTTAAATGCTGAAGCCATTGAACGTAGAAGCATCGCCAAAAAAAGGTGAGAAATATGGGGTCGTCACCATTCAAGAAAGAACGAATAACAAAGACGATGCCATTGAGGAAGATGCGGCAATGGGTGTTAGGGAATCGAGTGGTGAAGTTTAGAGCTAGCGAAGGAGCCATCAGGTCTCTGTGTTGATGAGGTAATAGCACTCCTTTAAATTTTAAGCTATTTTACATTTTTAAAGCTCTCTTCAGAAAGTGTTTAAACTCATGTTAAACCAGTCCATTTTGCCGCTGTTAAGATATGTGGTATAAGTAGGAAATTAAATGAATTTGGATGTAATGTAGGTAAGCCTTCCAGGAGTTTATTTATAGTTTTTTTTAACTTTAAGTGTTGTAGACTTATATGAAGTCATACTTAAAGTGCTCATCGAAAAGTCTGAGATGTTGGTCCTTGTCTCTTTCTTGCCCCAATCTTCTTTTTTTTTTTTTTGGATGTACCATAATCATAATTACAGTGGGTTAAAAACCATTATGATCCTTTGTTGTCTCTTTATCACTGTTTTACACGGTTGATACGATTTCAATCGATCGGTCTTGCCTTTTGGACCTGACGAGCTGTTCTTGTGATTTGACGGACCCCATCAACCCGTTGGCCTATAAATAGTCCATCATTTATTTTTTACCGTGTGTAAAAAAATTTAAAATCAATAACCAACGTCCCTTTGGTTGCAAGACAATCATCGAACATCTAATACGCCAGCCGTCCATTTCTTTATTAGAATCAGGTAATACTTTTCTCCTTTTTTTGACTTTAGTAAGTTGCCTACCCCTTCGATCTTTGCAAATGCCGACAATGAAACGATCGACATTGGTCCCAAGCTGAAACCTCTTCATCTACAAGCGACATGGATTCTTCTAGCTCTACCATGAAACCTTCGGACGTAAAGGCCCTCACCCATAGATTTAACAATGTCCTAGGCTTCTATATCCAATTGCACTGTTTCTCCGAGTGGACCATAGGTCCTCTAGATGATGATTGCATTGGTCTCTATGAGCAGTATTTTGAGTTTGCTGGGCTAAAGATACCCTTTTCCCCCACTTCCTTCTTGCCGTAGACTAGGCACTTTCATGTACACATCTCCCAACTAGGCCATTGGGTTTGACCCGGTGACCCTCTTTCGAGTTGTAACTTGTCCGCCTTGATATCGTTACCCTTCGTAAACTTTGTTTCGGGTTTTACAAACTTTAAGCAAACAAGGGGATTGGTTTTCCTTCCGAAAAAGAGCTGATACGGAAGGAGTGGGGGATGGAGGAGGAGGGTGCGTAAGAGAGAGAGGAAAAAAGAAAGGATGAGGGAAAAAAGAAGAGAGAGCGGGAGAAGGAAAGAAGAAGGAGGAAGGAAAAAGAGAGAAGAGGGAGAGAGAAGAAGAAAGAAAAGCGGAGAAGGAGGACATTTCGGTAAGATCATGAATGAAACATTCTCCTAGTATTGAAAGATTTGGAAAGGGCGCTTCTTTTTTATTAATCGAAGAGCCAAGCCATTCCTCCGAAATCTATTTTGGAGGCATCATGATTTCGGATATAAGCGACCCGTAACCCAAAGTTGTTTTTTAATGAGAGCTTGACGTTGTACCTTCTGACCCACTAACCCATTGATATTCCGTGAGTGTTCCCGGCGGGGACGCTTTTTTGTGCAGGGTTGCCGTCACCTGAATCTTTCCTAGTTCTATCCTTTGTTCAAAGATCCTGAGGGCAATGGTAACAAAAGGGCACCTTGGTCTTTTCTTTGTTTGTTTTGCAAACTTTTGCATATATTCCCTCTCTTATTCCTCACCTGTTTGTTTTTTTTTTCTTTTGTAGTGATTACCATGTCGGAGTATTTACGTCTTCCGTTTCTTTCCGGAATGACCATCGAGGCTGGGAGGGCTTTGACCGCACACAAACACGTAACGTCATTAACCTCAACATACGACCCCAACCCCTTAGCAAGGCGATAAACTAAAACCAATCCCTGCACTAGACGATTCTCAAGAAGGGTTGAGGCCTCAGATCCAAAGATAGTGGCTACCAGGTTAGAAGGCGCAGTAGCAGCCAATAGAAAAAGCTGGGAAGCACAAGGTTTTCCAAGGTACCAGTGGCTGAGAAGGGGTTTCTAGAAGGCGTAAGGAGCAAGCTACTTATCACATCCCTTCCCAACTTCCTCTTCAGACTATAAGTGTTGCTCGATGTTTCTAGGGGCCCAAAAGGTGGTTTCCCCTACTCAAGCTGCAGGAGAAACCTTGCTTGAGATTCCGCGCAGATTCTCTAACAACCACCACCCCACCCTTCTAATGAGCCATCATGATTAAAAACACAGGGGTTCTTGCACTGAGATACGATATTGATGATGGTGTGTATGAAGAGATTGATCTTGAGGGGCCGGAAGAGGCATGTATTAACGATACCAACAACAGTTGTTTCTCGATACTGAGTCAATCCCCCCTGTTGCAACCCGTCCGGATACTGGGAAGTCAATTGCTCAAGAGGAAACTCCCATGCCTGATCCCCTTTTGAGAGGTTTGTCCTTCATTTCCTCTTCATTCTCTTATGTGTTTTTTTTTGTTGCGAATAGTCCATATTTCATAGGTGTTTGTTGCCGATGAGCTGTGTCTTCTTTCCTCCGCCTCTTTTTTGTTTTCCGACATGGGGAATCCATCAGAGGAGTCGAGTGACCACGTCCGGAGGAGTGTTCGTGATTTAAATGGCTAAACCTTACCCCACCTGGTTGATCAAGAGAGAAGATGCCTCTTTTGATAATAACAAATGATATTGGATAGAGCCTTCTTTTAAACCTTGGCCCTGGCGCTCTGGCACACGCCCAATGCTCTCCTCATTTTGAGTCTCTTATGACCGCCCATCATGCTTGAAAGAGACCTTGAGACTACACGAGTCATCTTGTTCGTGACTGAATGACTTTACTATCGTTCATAACTTTTCTACATCACCTAGTCCGAGAGATAGTGAAACATTATCCGCGAGAGCATGACCAATGCTCATGAGCGACTTGGCCGTGTGTTCAAAACCCGAAAAGGATGGTTTTAATGGCTACAATTCCTAGAACAGGCCGCTTCGGATCAAAGTGTTGGAGCAACAATTGAAAGTCGCCTATGAGGTCCATATTCTTCTACTTAAAACCTGGAAAGCCAGCTTGCCCAAAAGACTCTGCATGGTTTATGCTGAAAGGATTTCATAGTGATAGACCTTCGGGAGAATGAGGAGCTCCCCCCGGACCCAACATGCTTTTGCCAAAAGGGTAAGATTGATTGCGTTAAAAACTCATTCCACTGTGGTGGGGTCATCTACAAAGTTCACGAATATAAGCAGTCTCTCTCTGTTCCTTTCAACAAGGGCCCTTCAACTGTGTGAGGGGACAAGGTCTGGCTGCGGCAGTCCGAAGAGGAGCTTCGTGAAGCTTATGATGAGATAATGGTTTGATGCTTATTCTCCGACAAGACGAAGAATGCTGAGTACGAGAGATGTTTCTCCATACTTTTAACGTCAATGTGGAACGTATCTCTCACCCTTTCCGAGAAGTCGGGCAGAGATCTTCTAAAACTTCATCAGCCCCTACCTACAAAGGATGCCACCCAGCTGGGCCTCGGGAGGTGTTGCATTTTGCCCCCAAACTTGTTAGAAGCCGCGGAGGGGCCGGATCGAAAGACATCGCCTCTCGACAGATAACAAATCCAAGACAAGTACCTCTTCAAGACTCCCTATCTGCATCCGGAGTTCCTAAAGCTCCCCGGCCTAAGAAACTTAAACTTTTGTAACTTGTAGTAGATAGTCTTGTATTGCACTATTGTAATTTTGAACTAGCGTCCCTTTGTGTCCTGATAATAGTATCTAATTTTGGAGTCGTTGTAAATTTTGTATATGTCCAGCACTTATTCCTCCCTTTTTGCTTATTCACTTGTATTCGAAAAGGCTAACTCTCATTGTGTTGACTAAAAATAACCGTGAGAACTCTTCGTCCCAGGAGGTTTTGTCTATATATACCATACGTTTCGTCAGGAAAGAACATCTGCCTTTTTCTTCTCTTTTTGTGTTTTTTATTTTACCCAGTGACATTTATTGACTGTGGGAATACAATTTCGTTCGAGGGCAGTGGCCCCCATATCATTTTTAACCCTGTGACTAGGTTGGTCTTGATTATATATTTACAGGGGCCTGTGCCCTTTCTATGATCATTATTTTACACCCTGTTTCGTCTGTGTTTATTTTGTCCGGAGGGGCTGTGCCCTTCCTTATCATTTTTACCCTGTGACTTAGTTGTCTGTGGGATTTATTTTGTCCGGAGGGGCTGTGCCCTTCCTTATCATTTTTACCCTGTGACTTAGTTGTCTGTGGGATTTATTTTGTCCGGAGGGGCTGTGCCCTTCCTTATCATTTTTACCCTGTGACTTAGTTGTCTGTGGGGTTTATTTTGTCCGGAGGGGCTGTGCCCTTCCTTATCATTTTTACCCTGTGACTTAGTTGTCTGTGGGGTTTATTTTGTCCGGAGGGGCTGTGCCCTTCCTTATCATTTTTACCCTGTGACTTAGTTGTCTGTGGGGCTTATTTTGTCCGGAGGTAGCGATCCGTCCGTCCAATCATTGCAACAATAATATTAGAAAATTGCCTTCTCCTTTTGAACTAGGAGGGAAGGCTATAATATTAATTAATTAGCATTCGCAAATACAGAATTCATAAAACAATAAATCCTACAAGTAGCATTTGCGTAAATTAACTGCGTGCCATGTTCGAGGCACCACCTTATCCTCCATTGTTTGCAACTTGTAAGAGCCATTCTCGAATGCTTCTGTGACTCTATATGGGCCTTCCCAATTTGGTCCCAACTTTCCTTCAT